>OX346247.1:40941849-41246849 GCA_947049315.1 Epistrophella euchroma | reverse complement strand
AATTGTTAGTCGCGATGAGCAATATTTGAAGTGCGGTGAATCATTGGTACGTGCGCGTCGCGCTTTTTGTACTCCAAAATGTCGTTTTTAAACAATGTAAACGTTTTTGATGGCATTCTCTAGGGTTGTTGGGGCACCAGTATCGCATATTTTGTCTGTTAACATATCCATCAATATGGAAATGTGCTTCGTCACTGAATAAAATGTTTCCAAGCGTAAGTGCAATCCGAAAACGTTCCAGCATTGTTCTTGCGAAGGATTTTTGCAAAGGATAGTTACTTTCGTTGAGATAAACTGAACAATTTGCATTTTGTACGGGTGGAGCTTAAATTTCTTTTTCAGAATAACATGCACTGTTGTTTTTTTATTCCTGTGGAGGCCGCAGTCTTCCTTATCGATTTACGTGGATTTCAAATAATTTTATTTCGAACTTGAGACACATGTTTTGGCGTTGCTGCTGACGTTGATGGTCCAGGAATAGGTCTATTGACCATTGTGCCTTCTTCTCTGAATCCTTGTACCCACGACCAGATAAGTTGCGTGCTCGGCCCATCACTTAGTCGTCGAATATTAAAATGAGTACAAAAAGCGCGACGCGCACGTAATTTCTCCACCGCAAACATGCGGTGCGTTCCCGACCAGTGACTCATGGCGACTAACGATTCCGCAAATCCTGCGCTTTGAATGATACATCTCCTGCTTACCTCAAAAAAATTCCCGCTAGACACCCTTTATTATGTAAGTGAACAAATGAAATCCGGAGTGAAAAAACACTCCTAAATCATCACGCCGAACACCAAATAGAAGGATTTTGGAGTGTTGGGAGTGTGAATGGAATGAATAAAGAGTGACCAACGGAAAAAGACATGCGGTTTAACTGGCTGAACAGAATGGTGACGCAGACGGAGACGGAGCCGGAGCTGGAATAGCTGTCAAAATATTGAATACACGCAAATTCAATGTTGCGAACACAACGGAACGTAGACGCATACGGAACTGCAGACGCAGACGGAAGAGTTCACCAACTTTTAACTTTTCACGTACGGCACTTTTGACGTATCAAATTGTATGGAGAATAAAAACAACTTTTTGGGTCGGAAAAAAATATTGTGGTTATTTGTATCGCGAAAAAAAATTATTCATTAAAAGGAAAATTATTGGAAACAAAAAATGTGAATTCTGAGCTTGTACACAATAATATTCTTTTGTTTTTCTTCAAAATACTTTCAAAGCTGTACAGGTCCATTGTGGACATGTACAAAAAAAAAAGTACGACACTTTTTGACAGCTCTTCCAGTTCCGTCTGCGGCTTCAGTTCCGTCATTCTATTCTGTTCAGCCAGTAACTGTCAAAGCAATAAATTCAAACATATTTACTACTTTACATTACATTATATAAAACACCCTGTTAGAAGTTGAGCTCTTTCAGGGTTGACAAAATGTCTTCCAGCATTTCGGCTTGTTGATGATGGCCATATATAGGAGGGTAGAAGACATAATGATTTCCTTGTAATGGAGTTCCTTTTTGTTCTTTACTATTTTTTTTTTTTATATTTTATTTTCGGGGTTGTATGCGCATAGTTTTGCATGTCATATTCCTTTTACGTTTTGGTAAAGCGTACGTAATAACAATAGAACGATACGTTTTGTGCAGATTGAAGGTAATTCAAGACGAGGCCAATTATTATTGTTCTAGAGTATACAAAGTGAGTGCCAGAGTGGCAGATGACACGATAAATGTCGATGGCAATCACTTAATTTGGTAAACGAGATTATACGACCTAAAATAAGAATAAGGCATGTATATATGTCCGTATATGGTTGGTAGATGCATTTACCAACTTGATGACATGATCATTATCAAACTTGGCTTTTGTTTAATGTGTACGTAGGTAAAACTCCTTCTCAAGTTCCGGAGAGTGGCTATGGCTACTGAAAATTGGTTTTAGGCGGAAATTCTTTTTTTTTTTTTATTAGCGAAACAGGGATTTGTTGAGTGGCACGCTTTTTAAATTAAAACGTGTTGATTTTAGCTAAGAGATTACTCTAAGTATAGGTAGTCTTATCTCATATTCAAGATTATATTTTAAGATTACGCCATTGTTTTAATCGTCTTAAGTTTATATTGATCTAATGTAGAAATGTGAAAAATTTTTAAGTATAAACTTGGAATTATTCATTTAAATCCTTTATGTCGATTTTGTACAGTACCGACCCGCAGCAATTTGTAATCTGCTTACTTAACTGGGAAGATTAGCTATAGAGAAACTGACTGGAGAAGATCGGTCGTTGAGCGTAAGGTCCATTCCGCACTACATCACTTGCATTTAAAACAATGGATGTTGACTTATTCGGAAAATATTTAAACTTGCAGGTAACCGATTGCGTGAAAAGCTTTCACGTTTGAATTCGAGTATGCCCTTATAAATGGTGGTAAGGAGTTTTTTCCATTCCGGGGCATGAAGAACCAGGGCCTAGTGACTTACAACTCTCAACTATTCCTGTGTGCATGTCTGCAGGTATGGAGGGGACCTACAGTTTATTGCCGAATCCGAAGGGCTAAGGTGAGCGGCACTTTTCTGTGACAGGAGATACTCTTGGAAGATTTGTCACTTCCTCGCAAGAGGCAGTAGCCCGAAAAGAAGTGGAAGCGGCTGGTATTTAACCCAGACCTCTGGCATGACAGTCCAACGCACTAACCATTACGCCACCGGCTGAGTTTTTCCATATTCAGGCCAAAAATTCGAATCTTTTTTTTTTTGAAAAATTTAAATGCGGAGAAATTGAACATGATAATTAGAACGAAATCTCACATGCATAAATATGGAAGACATTTTCTGAATTTGTTTTCGATTTTTTTTTTTGTGGGTTAATGGTTGGCAACCATTGTGACTTTCTCACAAGAGGCATCTAGAGTCGTTTTTTTTCGCTATGGGATTATCAGTTCAAAACTATATCCAGAACCAGATGAAATTATTGGGGATCCCTCAAGCTTCGTAAAAATCAATTAAAAAAAATTTGTCTCTAAATAGTGCTTAGTCGTTTAAAACCTTCCTAAATCCTCTGATGAACTTTCACAGAGCAAAGAAATTGCAAACTTTGAATGAAAAAATTCATCGTTAAAAACAAATCATTTTTTTTTTCAAAGCAAAATTCTATCTTAATACCTCGCTGATTTTAAAAGGTTCTCAAGTTACTATTCTTGCAGGTTGCTATTTTCACATCAGTTGTTCGTTAGCCTAAATAAGAGTTAAACTAAAATATTTCGATTTTATTTTGTTTAATAGTTATTCGTAAGGATTTCATAGAGAGCGCCCCTATTTTTGGTTTTGAATAGCAAATGTTCAAAAACACATCGTTAAAATCTATCTATGGTTTGTATTCGATTTATCACAAACAAACGGTATCAAAAGGAATCAGATATCAAATTCGCATTCATTTCTTTGAAAGGATAAAAGATGAGACTTTGGGTATCAATTTGATTAAACCTTATCGTTATAGACAGACACAGAGATAGATGATGGAATGTTGGTTGCCTGTAGACTATTATATGGGTCGAGATCGAAACAGGCTATATGTATATATGTAGGTAGGTATAGGTAGGGTTTTGTGTGCACCTTAGTTGAAATAATGCTCTCAATCGTTTTGCAGAGCATCTATATGTTGGTTTTGGTTTTGTTATAGCAACTGTTTTTTCTTATGGTTTTTGTTTTTAATAAATTCTAAAGTAGAAAATCTGTTAGGTTTATATCCTTCAATCTGTTTGTATTGTCAGAACTCGAAAATGCAATGCATCGTGTTTAAGTGGTAAGGGTCGACGGCAGCAGAGGCAACAAAATTGTAAATAAAGTTGTTATATACAAAAACAACAAGAAAATGCCATAATAGCACGAGGGATAAAAATAATGAAATGAACTCAGCGGATAATTTTGTTGCATTAACCTCCTGCACCACGTCAACTTGTTCCGGTGTCGGATTACATCCATAACACCACACCATGCAGGCGTACGTGCTGCCACTTTGAGGGTCTATTATACGTGCTCGTATTAGTGTATAAGGATGTGTAAGTGGTTTTAATAAAATAGATAGAGAACGTATTTTTGTGTCATGATGCTTTATGATTGAGTTGATAGTTCAGTTTTTCTTCATGTACCTACTTATTTTTTTTTTATTCAATTGGGGAGATCTAATCATATAAATCTGATTTTTCACAAACCCTAAACGCATACTTGTGCCGTCACCATCGGGATTCAAAGGAGAATGGGCAGTTTTGGGCGTTTGCGGCCATTCATGAAATTAGTGCCAAATGAAAGGTCTGCTTACTCCTATACATAGGAATAACTTTCACCATGGGCGTTACATTGCATTGGAAGATATTTCGATATTCTCAAATACATTTTGGTGCAGGTGGCGTTTTTAAAAATAGCCTAATGCATTCCCCTAACTTCAAAGTGTCTCGTGATACGGCTGATTCAAAGAAAGCCAGCGGCGGCAACTATGCTGAGCACCAAATACAGAGCTTATTAACTACCCTATTATTAAAAAGTCACTGTCCGCTCCTTAACACATGTGGGATTTAGCACACGGATAGAGAACTTTTCCGTTGGATAACTTCCATTACAGTAGATGACGGATATAAGAAAGTCTCATATAATAAAAACACGCTTATAAGACAGACATTCCAAAACACCATGCACTCTCGAGTAAGCTTCTAAATGATGCGCCGTGTAACTTTCACAAAATTTCTGAACCCACCCTTAATGAATTGCCAAAGAAGTGACATTGCCAAAGAAGTGACTGATTGAAGATCGGCGAGAATTTTTCTTTCTTATATACAATTTTTAATATAAGAAAACACGGATATAAGAAAGGAATTCCTTATTGGATTTTTTCTTATATCCGTCATCTACTGTATTAATAAACATATCATAATAGTTCCAGACTGTACCACTGAAAGTACGGCAAACCTTCATCAAATCGTGGAAGTATTCTTATTCATTTGTCAAACGCATGCACTGATTGGCCGCGTTCAATATAGAAAATTTGAAATTTCAGAATCTAAAAATTCAGATTTTTTTTTGTTGAACGCAAAAAAATCTGTTTCCTGATTTTCAAATGTTTTTATCGATATTTATATAGTATACAAAACATAGCAAAACTATTTAACTTCAATGAAAAATTGTTCCTCAATAATTCAATGGAGAATTATGTGAATACTTTTGGAAGACAAATCATTCCTTTAATTCAAAGAGGCACTTTATCAAATCAATTCACAAAAAGTTGTTTTATTTAAATAAGTATTACAATTTTCACCCACCACAAACAACTGTCATCTGAATTTTCAAATGAGATTTTCTTGTCTAAAATTTCAGATGAAACGTTACTAAGCAAAACTTAAAGTCATCTAACTCTTTATGACAGCTGGCCAATCAGAAGCACCAACAATTCAGAAATCTGAAATTTCAGATGTAAAACATAATGCATTGAACACGGCCATTGATGAAAAATGTGCTTGTAGTTGAACCGGTTATTATGAAATGTAAGCATGTGTGTTCTATAAAGTTATCCATCCCTTGAACAACATATGTATTTGACTAGTTAAAGCTACCCGCTTCCGCTCGCTGTCACCATGTCACAGACTATTAAAAATATTTATTAATATCTACGAATTGCAAGTTGACAGATGTGTTAGGTTTATCTTACCGTTGTTTATTGATACGGGCATTCATTTTTATACTTTAATGATTTCAATTATAGTTAAACATTAGTATCGAGGTTTTGGAGCGGATAACTTGTCAAAATTAATTAATTGAAAGATCGATTTTGTTAAATAGCGACATTTTGTAGTATATATTTGGTATATTTCAGATTCGAGTATCTCCTGTCATAAAAAAGTGCTGCTCACCTTAGCCTTTCTGATTCGGAAATAAACTGTAGGTCCCCTCCATTCCTGCAAACACTCACACAGGAATGGTTGAGAGTTGTTAAGTCATTAGGCCCTAGTTCTTCATGAGTTGTTGTGCCACCAAATTTATTTATTTATCTTTAGTTTATTTTATTTCATTTTCTATTTTTTAGTCCTTTGTTTGAAATTTATCAAATGATTTTGGACACTAGGTACCTTTACCTTTTCTATAGGAATATTGCATTCTTAATTTCGTCACATTATTACAAAATGCCTATAAAATCCCTATAAAATACTTCCTCTAATTTAGTCACGCATATTGTCTCTGACTTTAAAAGGTTCTTTCCAGAAATGTGTCAGCTTAATAAATCTTTATAAAAATATTACTTCTGCAACAAAGGATATTATTTAGATGTAGGTAGGTATATAGGATGAGAGTGATTTATCCCCTCAGAATAAAGTCCACAAAATCTCCCCTCCCCATCATCGTGTGCTCTGGACCTTAAGGAATAACCTGTTTCTGCGTCAGTGCCTAATGCCCACCTCTTTGCTAAAACTCATTATAAGTTCTTCTGCATATATAGGCACAGGATGGAAGTAATCCACGAATTACAACACGGTTCCCCATTTAAAAAAAAAAGAATTAAATTACCACCGAAACCGGGTATAATAAAACGGTTCACTTATCACCACATAATGCCCGGATAATTTCTTCCTCTCATTGTACCCTTTTTTGTATAAGGATATCCCTTTATACACAATTCACACAAACATAACCCTTTAATCCCGAATTTTCCCTTCTTATTTCAACCTCGACGACAGATTAAAGCGAATTACACGCCACAAGAGTCAGCGCGCCACGTACCACGTTAGAAAAAGGCTTAAATCTGTATTTGTTCGTGTACAGTGTTGCTTTTAAAAATTCAATCCGGTAAAAAGGAACAATTTTTGAGATTCAAAAGTGCCGCATCTCTGGCTCGTTGGTTTTTAACAACTTAGACACTGGTGTTTCCTTTCTTGACTTTTGTTTTCAATTCAATCTAGGTACAGGAAACTCCAAAAAAAAAAAATAACAGAAAAATCTTTTCGCGTCCGGATTGGTGGCATAATACCGCAAGTCCACACCATGGCTGTATGTATAAGGTCGGTTACAAAAGTACGTGGCATTCCATGAAAACGTGAAACTGTGGAAAGAGTATCTCAAGCGTAGAAAAGTCTAGAATTTATGTGTGTGTAGATCAACTCCAGGTTATTTCCAGTAACAGGCTCCTATACTTCGACTCAAATCCGAAGCAGGCAGGCGGGCAGCAGCTCTTGAACTGGAGAGCAATTCATATGTAAATTTTGAATGAATTGAATAATTTAAGCGAATACGTTGTTTCGCTTTTTAGAATAAACTCCCAAATAAGTGAACCAAAAAGCGTTAAGGGTGGATGAGTGAGTCGCAGGGTGCACCACACCAAAAACCAAGCTAGGCTAAGAAAAGCGGGGAAATAAATCCCATTTCAGGGCTGTTGAGTGCTTATGCAAGTTGATCTGCAAAAGTTTTTGATATAAAACTTTTGTATGATATTTATAGTTTCATGTATGGTTAACTCTTTTGCAAAATATATCTAAGTTTAAAATTGTTTTTCAAATATTTCACAAAACTCTTTGCACTACTGGCTTCGAAATGTACTCATATGTATGGTTACATAGTAGATATACCTAAAAGATACAAGGAAAATTAAGCTCAAAAGTGCAGGTGTTCTTCTTAAAATATTTTCCTTTTCTATATACGTTTGGTGTAACTTTTTGTAATACATTTTATTTCTTTTATTTATTTTAATTGAAGTTGTGCATTCGTTTGTTCTTGGTTTTGTTTCAATGTGACTGGCTAGATAAGACAATTTGGAAAACTTGTGTGTTGGACGAAAACTAATTTATTGTAGGATTCATGAGTCTTCGAAATGAATTTCAACTAAAAACACCTCCTAAAAGGGTTGAATAAATTATGGTTTGGCTTGGAAGTCTCAATAATGGTTATACCTATTAATTCTTTGTACCTATCAAGTGTAATTTTATATTGTGGTCTTTAGTTCTTACTTTTTAAGTTCGTTAATTAAAGTAATGAAATAAACTATCAGAAAAGAACTAATGCGCATTTGCAGTTTTAAAGAATTTGAGTTTAGTTTTTGCTTTTATTTTTCATAAACATGTTAACCTCCTCTGCTCGTTAATAATTGAATTAAGTATCTTCAAATAATTTGGAGATGTCGACCTAAAATATTTATACATATCCGCGGTAATTGGTAGAAAAATTATGAGTAGATTTTTCTTTGTAGATTTTTCTCGAAAGACCGATAGAACTGATTCCATTCGATTTTTTGCATTTTATTTGAATTTCAATACATAAAAATGACCAAAATCTTGTGGCGGTTTCGGTACAAAATTGGCTTTTGGAAGAAAAAATTGATATTTTTTACGATGGTGAGCACAAAGTTCATATCTTTTTTGTTATAACATCTTTCTAATGATGTGAATGTTCATATCAGGTAAAGAAAACAGAAACTTAGCTTAAACTTTGGGCTAGAACAAAGAAAACGTGGAATTCCATTTAAAAGAAAGGATGCAAATAGTTGGGAAGGAGTTTTCACAGAAGATTCAAGGCTTATCTAAAAAATCATGTCAAATCTAGAAAGTATTAACTTGCCTAATTCAGAAATTGTGCTATATTAAAAGTTTACTTACCAAAATTATGTTTTTTTTACATTTCTGCAAATGTGTGCTATTTCTGTGTCCACCAGAAATATCGTCATTGAAAAATAAAATATTTTTTTAAAAATTCAATTCAATTGAAATTAAATCAATGATTTATTTTTAAGAATCATCAATATTTCCCTAAGTTCCATACATACAAATAACAGTATTTTGTTTTAAAAATTAGAGATAAATTATGTTTTCATAAAAAAATTCACAAGTGTGCTATTTCTCTGTCCATAGCTGTATTGCTCAATTGCTTAAGTTACATTCTAACTATATAATTATTAAAAAATAAAAAAACTGTTGTCTTTTTCATACTTTCTCAAGGCAAATTTTTGTCTACCTACCTTTCTTAATTATAAAATTTGTCAAAACCATTAATCTACTTGCCCAAATCAGCGATACTACCCGACATGCCATAAAAACTCTTAAGGCCCTAACAATAATCAAATTTAGTTACGACTTAAATATTTCAGTAAAATAGACCATAATGGAATGGGCTCTAAATATAATAAACCGTGCACGCTATTACCTGAATATTTACTCATGGTTGGTTTTTTGTCTCCGGTTGTGTGGTATATGAAAATAATATAATAAATAAAATAAATACAGAATTTTTTAGTAAAATATTTGTTTTTTATTTTAATTTATATAAACATTTGTTTTTTATATTATACAACGATTTTTGAATCTGAAACTGAATCAGTTGCCAAAGCCCGATGATGGAATATTTATTCCGAAACGCGTAGCATATAAAAAATCAAAAATCTTTGTGTAATATAAAAAACGAAAGTTTATATAAATTAAAATAAAAAACAAATATTTTACTAAAAATATTGTATTTATTTTATTTATTATATTATTTTGAATATTTACGTGGACTGCAAATATTGAACCATTTATTGAATTGACTCAAAAAAAAAAGAGAATTTTATGTATGGTTAATTATTTAGGATCCATAACTGGTTAACTGCAATATTTAAGTCATGACTAAATTTGATTGTTGGTAGGGCCCTTAGTCTTACCCTTTTTCTTTGGTTTTGCCTTTTAATTTTGTATATAGAACACAAAATAAATCAGCCTCCTTAAATATATTATAATAAAACAAAAAGTATATTTTTATGGTTTTATAAAGAATATTAATAATAAAACAAATAATTTTTGTATGATTTTATGAAGAGAAATAGGGGCTGTCGAAAATAGGCCCGAAATCCATAAAATCCTTATCACAATGAATAAACATGATTTTGCCTGTAAAGTAAAGTTTATTGATATTTACTATATGATTGATATTTACTATATGTAATTATATACACAAATATTTACCCTTAATCAAAAATAATGTGAAAAAAATTTGACTTAAACTAATCAAATATCTCTAGCTCAAAGAATTGTAAATAATTGCAGTTGAGTTTCTAGGTGAATATTCAGAAATCCCTGTATGTTGACCTTAGACCAAAGGATATTAAAGCTATTTTGTTTACCTCATCATAAAGCCAAAAAAGTGTACGAAAACATGTTATCAAAAATACCTTAAATTTGAAAAATTTAAATTTAAAAAAAAAATTGGGTCGTATTCATAATAAAAACTATCCAAAGTAGAAAAAATGTATTTTTAACTATTATACCAGAACCCAAATAAAAATATCAAAAAATACCAATTTTTCGTTTATGCTAAAAATAATCTAACTTTAACTGATGGCTTCACTTATCAAGTATGATATCTACCAAACTTATTATTTGTTCAATTTCTTGGGTTCCTAACAATTCATGCTCCAGAAGGTATCAAAGCTATTTTTGCATTATAGACACACAAAGAAAATTGATTTTTGCAAGCACTTTTGCAAAAAGGTGCCACAGTGCGTCCTATAAAAAAAATGGTCGTATACCAACATTGATAATTTAATGGGATGTTTTTCCTGGCTGTATCAACTCCTTCCTAAAACAATTTTTTTAATATTTTGCTTTTTGTTTTTTGTTTCTCTGAAACTATTCCTCCGAGTACCTTGTCAGTTAAGTGCTCATGTTGAATTTAAATATTTAAGTTTTGTTTTAGCAAATGGATCTTAATGTTTTAGAATAGGAATCTTTTTTCACCCAAAACAACAATCTTTGTGAAAAATTACAGAACATTCCACATAACAATAATTTCAATTAGATCATTCCTTAAGTATCTAAGATGTCTCTAATTTTTCACTTGGACCCACCGCATGATTCACATTTGGCCGGAAGTTAAAGATCATTTCCCAAGTAGATAAGTCCCTAGACACTATAGAAGTTGCATACTCCTCACATCAACTAGAACAAGAGTGCATCCTAAGTATATTTAACATGACAGCGCACGGGCGGTCGTAAATCAAGAAATTCCTTAAATAATCACCTACATGTGTAAACATGTCAGCGCAGTTCACTCAGGCAGCAGTAGTGCAAGAAGTCATGCTCCATCACATTATTGCGTAAAGTACAGAGGTGAAATGTTCATCTCCCATGAGACCAATTAGCTTTGGAAACAATTTAAATTTGAGTCCTGCAAAGGCATATACTACAGGCAGATGCTTCAATGTAGATATTTTATGTAGAAAAGTTAAAGAGCCAAAAAAAAAAAAAACAATACAAATTGAATTTATTCCAAATCAGCATCTCTATATCACATATTTATTCAAAGCATCATTTCAGAATAATTTATTGGGCAAAAAGCAATCTGCCAGCCCGATATGGCATTATTAGCAAAAGAAATGAATTGCCTAAGAGTTAAATGTTCAGCAATTAATCAACATAACAAATAAAATTATTGAGAATCCCAAAAAGAAAATCCCTCAAACCAACGCACGTCCGTATATCCGTATCCACAAAACATCCCGCACATGATAGAATAGTTTACACAACAATCAACCAGCCCATTCCATAAGTCCAAATCCAGACGGAGGACCAGGCGGGTAACCTGCTGAGCAAGGTTAGATAGGGTTTTGTGTATTGAATACGAGAAATTTCTGCAGATGCCCATTGAAGGATCGAAGGAAAATGAATAAAAGTGCCAAAGTACGTGCCCGCAACGCAAACTGGTGGATACAGCTGATGGTAATATTACAATGACACGCAGTTCTGAGGGAAACCCATATACCTACGAGCATTAACAATGCACATTCTTAATCCTTTGTGTGATATATTTTGTGAATGAAATTCGAACATTTTCCGACCGAATTAAATCGTCGTCCTGTCAAACGTACACGTATCCTGCGGGACAAGTGAAAATACGCATTGCACCGAAAATTACAAGGCACAAAGCGACAAAAAGGATCCCTTCGATATCTGGAGAATTAATTCAATGACACGTGTGTTTATTGTGTTTCTATATAGCAAGGGCTATCCGATAAATAGGCTCATCAAATGTTCTTCTTTATCTTGACTGCTCTCACTGGGTGAGTATTTATTTATTCTGTCCGACTTTTTGCCAAGATTTGCGTTTCTCTCTGGAAATAAAAGCAGGAACAGATTTCTCTTTAAGGTGTCACTTCTGTCAATACTTAAAGATCTTCGGAAAGTCGAATGAAAAAATATATTTCCTCAGAGATACAAAACAGGTTTACCATACTTGTAGATAGAGAGAGAGAGAGAGAGAGAAAAGTGGAATTTGATATGGAACACATTTCGACAAAAAATATCAACCTGCAATAATAATGGATTTTTTTTTCTATATTTATAGAGGATATATCCTTCCTTAAAGATGTAGGAACAAAAAATAGGGACAGATATTTTGACGGCGCAAAAGGAGCACGTGAAAGTACGCCACGGTTCCTTTCAATTACATACCTATGTACATATATATTATATTGTACACAAGGCCGAAACATCTGTTCCGTTTTGCCAAAGGAATGTCTTTCTTTCTTTAATTTTCATTCTTCTTCCTGTCGAATGGAAAAAGGAGATATCCTTATTGAGATACAGGAACAGTGTTGGAAACAATAGTAGGGGATTTTTGTGTGAAGAACGCGTTCAATCGTGATTTCTTATCCTATTGATCAGGTGGATGAATTTTAAAGAATTCTATATTCTATTCTATAATGAATAAAACAGGAGCTCATAAGACTGAATAACGACTGCTATCGAGCTTTAGGTGTAAATATAATCATATCGAATACGGAATTCGCATTAGTGGATCAACAGTGATTCGCAATAGGTACATTGTTCTTGTTTCGATAGACATTTGTGGATCCATACAACCGGACCGCTCTAAAATTACAAAAGACACCTTTTTTTAGCTTCTGGGCTCACTGCTTCTCTGATGATTGCCAGACTGAGTTACAATAGCAGTTCGAAAAAGCGAAACATTCCAGCGAGCGTTGGTAATTCTTCAGTTGATCTATGCACTGACTTTCATTATTTAGTAATTTCTCAAGTTGGTATATTAACATTATATATGTTATCTGCTACAAGATCTGGTCTTAGCAACAGCAACTGTAGTTGACGGAAGGCATTTCGTGCAGAATTAAGCATTTTTCGCATAGCGTTTGAGTGCTGACAAAACTTGCACATTAGCGCGGATCGTATTGTATTCATTGCGTAATTCAGCCCATAATTAATTATAAGTGCTTCAATCATCAATTGGCCAATTCTTGTATATTTATTCAGCTCGACCTTGCAATGCTCCCATAAGATGCCGCATTTTTTGCGAATCTGAAAATTTCAGCTGGTTGTGCACCTCGGCTTCAAATATTGCTCGGAAATTTACCCAGTCGCTCTCTAAACTTAGGTAAACTTATCGGCTCGGAAATTTGAATTTAAATATGTGCTGGTTAAAGGGACCCCACTAATTAAGCCTGCCTCCGTAGTTTTAATTTATACGCCAAATATTCTTCTTCAGCTTCGGCTAAAAATGCATAATGCACTTGCCCAACTGTTCTTCAGAAAATTGTTGCTGCGCCAGCATTGGCCAGTCTGCTTCAAATTTCGTCCAAACCTTTTCAATTCTATTGAGACGAATCATTGCTTCGTCAGATGACCACTGAGCGATTTCTTCATCAGAATGACTTGTTGCAGCGCGCCGCAAAGTTTCGCGGTACAACCTCATCGGCTGTGAGACTGGGTTTCTCACTTGTTGCGATTGCATCATGGTAATCCGATTATTTGAATTTGTGAGCGATCGGATATTAATTCGCTCTTCTTCAATTGCATAGGCAGCATCAATTTCCGCCTGTTGCTCACGTGTTATCCTCACAAATGCTCCTAGTGTCCCTTGAAACAAACAATTTATAAACATAAAATTTGCTCATATACCAAGATGGCCAGTACAGCAATTTTTCATTGCATTCTTGCAGTGTGAAATATAACAGCGGAATCATCATGCATTTTTATTTTGCTTTAAAATTTCTTCTCGAGCACATTTGCGCTGAAATTTGTTTTCTTGAATTCATATGATGTCAGCGCAACAACCAAATGAATTCTAAAAACTGAAACGGCGCGGCGTCAAAATATTGGTTTTACGTGAAAAATTACGGCCATATTATTCACTCAATACATCTAGATTAAAACTTAAATCTGGATGTAAATCATACAAATTCAATGTAAAGTCATCTGGATTTAAGTTTAAATCTGGATGTATCGAGTGAATAACATGGCGGTTAGTAAGTCAAAACTTTCAACCTGCATATATTTTCAATAACGTTTCTAAGTTATATAAGTGCTTTGCACATGAGCTGCGACCTTCGACCTGCAACCTGCAACCTGCGACCTGCAACCTGTGACCTGCGACCCGCGAATGCGAATAAACCTTTTAAAACAATGTCTACCGCTAATATAATTTTTCTTTTGTTTTTACTTTATGACGAAGTGAATAAATGAATCAATCAATAAATTTAAATAGAAAATACAGCGAAAAATTAGTTCATATTAGAAGATTTTGTATTTTAATATTATTTTCGCGACCAACAACTTATCTTACGCGAATTGTCAAACGTCAATTCGCATTCCACAACAGCATGACGCATTCCACAAAACAAACTAGCGAATAGAAAACCCTCAAACCCTCATTTTTCTTGCATGTTTGATGACATTTCGCAATTGTCAGCGACCACTCAGATGTGAATGAAATGTCAAAATACTTGAACATTTGCATTCATAGTTCGCTGGTCGTGTCTCATGTGCAAAACACTTTACAAGCTTTAAAAATCCGTATAATTTCGGGTTGTGGAAACGATTTTTCTATTTGGCAATAAAACAATCAATTTGATGGTAAAAATAGTTGAGATAAAGTTTAAGTTTGTAAATTTATATAAATTTTTCAAACACATACAACATATACAGGTTCATGAAGTTCGATTCCATGGAGAAAATAAAATAAAATTTCGTGGCACAACAGCTCATATAGAACTAGGGCCTAGTCACATACAACTGCGTGTCTGCAGGAATGAAGGGACCTACAGTTTATTGCAGAATCCAAACGGCTAAGGTGAGTGGCACTTTTCTATGACAGGAGATACTCTTGGAGGATCTGTCATTTCGTCGCCAGAGACAATAGCCCGGAAATTTTGTTTTTAGGTGGAAGCACCTCCGAATCGAACCTAAACCTCTGGTATGACAGTCCAACGCCACGGGCTACTAAAATCCATGGAAGAACTAATTTAATTTTCTAAAAGAGTCAAGTCAAACAAGAGATGTGCCGTCATACTAATCCTTATACGAATCTGAATAATCGGAATAACTAAAATGAACTATTAATTGAACTCAAGATGTAAGTGTTTATGATAAACAATTTAATACAATTTTAGCTTATGACGCGGAGTGGATAAATAGCATTAAAAACCTCATTTAGTTCCGAGTCCGGAACAAAGTGGCACTAAGTACATATTATCTACTCTACATATTTGTGAAAAATATTGTATTAACAGGCAAATCATTAAAATAAAATTGAATTCACCTTTCTACGTCATCGGAGAAACTCTCATTCATTAAAAATGATTTTGAAACAGCAGGAAGGAAATCACGGCTACACCTATATAATGTGGGGGCGCTCAAATCAATGCTTCACATGTAGGTATGTATACGTCATTGATGAGTCTTTTCTTTAGTAAACAAATCGATTGAATGATCTAAAAATATTATCGAGTAAATAAATTGCACAAGCAATGAGTGTACAAACTTTTCTGTTGGTCATTTGATGTTAAAAATAGGTAATGAAGTCAAAAATGCATGTCATCTCTTATGGATCGATCAGGAGGTGAATTTTGGTGCATCATTAAATATGTACCTATACGGCTGCTGCACTGCTATGCTTTAGACTAGCTAGTGTAAGCGTATAGTCAGGCCACATCTTAAACATATCTTCTTGCAAAATGATTTCTGGGAGCATAAATGCGACCAAAAGTCGACATAACATCTTCATCGTCCTTCATTTTTATATTTTTAGCAAACATAGGAAATGCAGGTAAATCATGGGGTTGCAAACCAAAGATCCTCCCAGGTGGAGGATCTTACCATGATGGTAAGACCCATCATTACCTATGGTGCGGTTGTATGGCACAAAAGAACCGAATTATTAACAACTAGGAAAACGCTGGACAAAGTCCAAAGGCTCGCATGTTTATGCATTACTGGAGCAATGAGAACTTGCCCTACAGCGGCCATGGAGGTTATCCTTCATCTGTCCCCTCTACACGAGGTCATTAATAGTGCCGCTAAGGGAGCCATAATGAGATTTGTCAGAGAGGAAACTGAGATTGACAAAGGTAAAAGTCGTAAAATCAGAGACAATATGCCGAAGTCTACAGTAATTAACCTTATTGGCATGATTAGAAAATACAACTTTGAGAAAAATTTTATTAAGTTGTAAAAAAGATTGGGTAGGCGAAGCAGTTAACTACACTCTCAAAGCAAATGCCATTAAGTGGTACACTGCTGGATCGAGAACGACTGAAGGGCCTGGGGCAGGAATCTGTGGGCCTGGTACCAAACTTTCCATACCGATGGGACAGTCTACCAGCATTTTTCAAGCGGAAGTACATGCAATAGAAAAATGCGCAGATCGTAATCTCGAAAGAAATTACCGAAACCAAAACATTAACATTATGTGATAGACAGTCAAGCCGCACTCAGGGCACTGTCCTCCTACTCCATAAAGTCGAAAACAGTATGGAAATGTGTAAGCAGGCTTAATGAACTCGGTAAAAACAACGATGTCACACTTCATTGGGTGCCATGGCCACGTTGGTGTCCAGGGAAATGAAGAAGCAGACTTCCTAGCTAAAATCGGAGCTAAGACTCCACTAACAGGGCCTGAGCCCTATTTCGGTATAGGAGAAAATGTGATTGCAAACAACAATAGATCAAAAAATTGGAAAGAACTCCCCAAACTGAGGCAGGCCAAACTTCTTCTTCTATAACCAAGAACGTTATACTAACTGTATCAGCCTAAGTAGGAACAACCTCAGAATTGTAACGGGTCTCCTCACTGGCCACTGTAAACTTAGAAGACACCTTAGTATTCTTGGTCTAGTGAGCAGTGCCACATGCAGATTCTGTAGCATGCATGAGGAAACCCCAGATTACATCCTGGGTAGATGTGATCCATCAAAGAATAAAACACCTGGGATGCTACCAGGTAGAAGAGAGAGACATTTCCTCTCTTAAAATACCCCAAATACTAAAATTCATCAGAGGAATAGGTTTGGAGGTAGAGCTGTAGGATGATGAAATGAGCTAGGTAAAAAGCCACAGGGGCAACTTTGATGTTATATTCTAGGACGGCGGCATGCTTGTCTCGGCTCGGATAAGCTCGTCGGACGGGGTAGTTCTTGTCCCAAATACAACATCTTACGCTCACTTTCATTTTTATCTCATGCCAATAATATTACTTAAAAAAAGAAAAAGAAGAAAGCTAATACTCTAAATCAAAAAAAAAACCAGACGGACAATTGAACGGACGATGAAGAGAAGGAAAAATGAAGAGACACACACTCACTTACCTTTGCCATTGCCTTGGCGAAAGGACGGAAATTGGGGATGTAACTCTTCCTTGAAGTAGGATAGAAACAAGACTTCCTAAAACCTAAACTATATCTAACCTAAGACCTAGTAAGTAAAACTAACCCCCCATCTAATACTATATAAAATCTAATTTGTTTCCTATCTATCTTTTCAAGAGAATGACAACCCCATTCCATTGTCTCCCCAAGACAGTGGTTCGCTAAGATCAGCAAGGTTTTACCTGATGTTGTTGGTATAGCTTGGCCAACCCTCCCATATGTCGGAGACATATCCTTCGCTACCTTCCTTGGCCTATGTTATGGAAGATAGCCCCTAGATTGCTCTTCAGCTATGTAGTATTATCGTCTAATTATGTCCTGTCATAATGGTTACCTTGCAGACGGCCTGGCAAGGCTCTTCACACACCGAACGCTTTGTTTTAGCACTGCATCATCTTGATGGACTTTTCTTGTTTTTACCTTGTTATTAAATAACAAAATCTATATTTCATTTGAAATTCAAAAATTTACAAATTTTATTCAACAGTTAAAAAAATCTTAAATTTAATCAAAATGATAATCTAAATTAAAAAAAAATCTAAAAGGCAAAATTAAATGAAAAATTAAAAAAAAGGAAACCGATATCTATGTTTAAAAGTTATGCGAATTAACTGGGCATTTGCTTTGTTCCTCCCAGGACAAATTTTATATATATATATATGTGGTGTACTCACGTTTTTTAACTCCTCCCTCGACGTCCTGCCGGCAGCACAGATCAGGAACTGGAGAATTATTTTTACTAAAATATTAGTTTACGCGATTAAATTAAACTCTTTAAAAATAGATCGGTCTTTACACTTTTAATTAAAAAAGGAAATTATTTCGATTTTACGTTACTTGAAAAAAATTAAAAAAATTATAGTTAATTTCAAATCTTTAGCACTAAAGAAAAACTAAATTGAATTATTCTTGTTTCAAGATTTCACTTTCTTTAGTTCTTTAGTAAGTTTAAGCTTTGTTTCTCCTTTTTTTTTTTATTCACTGCTTGGTGATCTTCGAGAATCTTCATACGTAGAAATATATATATATGCATTCATATACGTATATATATGGAAATGGATACGTATGCTTGGAATTTAAGCGGCTATTCTATGTTCTTCAGGGAATCAATATTTCACTCTTCTTGATGATATTAAACAATTTCTAGTATCTTTATTGTCTCTAGTTTTGCTCTGCACTTCAATGTTCTTTGCTGTAGGTTTTGCTATTGACAGGGCACCTTAAACCTTTTTAGGGGGGCAGAGGCACTTATTGTGTCCACTGTAATTGCGGAGCCCCTAGGATCACGAATGAGTACCTAGACGGGTAAGCGTAACACAAATTAGGGCACTATTTTCTAAATCTTTTTTGAAGTAAGACATACCTCTGCTTTATTGTAATCACTCTTAAGTTTCGTTTGGTATTTTTTTGGTCTGTAGAGGCTTTCCAGAACTCAAAAAAAATCGTGGAATACTATGTTCACTATCGTATTTTATTTCTTCGGATTTTATGTGTTTTTTTTTTTTTTTGTATGTTCGTTTGTTAAGAATATTTTTGACTTTGTTTCGAAATTTTTATTTTTTGTATTCCGATCAAAAAAAATAAACTTTAAACTTTAACTAAATAAAGCAATACTTTTTGTATCAAAAAAAAACTTTTTCAAAGAAAAAAAAATCCGACAAAACTGACTGAAATTCGCAAGTCATCTGCCTACCCTTTGTCTTTCAGCGCACAAAGACCCTTATTATGTATTTCATATTTCTTTGTTTTATCTAAGTAAATAAGTTTATAACTGCAAGGGTAGGTGGATACTTTATTCACATATCAGTATCGTTCTTCTGTCTCATTTCCCCTCCTAGGCTTCCTATGTAAGGCTAGTGTTCAATACTATTGCCTAGCTATTAACTAACATTATCCTACTAAATCTATTTCTAACTTATATCTAATATCACAGCATCATCATTATCACATTTTTAATTCTATCATTCGAATAATATTATTCATTGCCACTTCCCTCTGACTTACTATTTCCTTTTTTGAAAGTAACCGACGATAGGTATTTTGTTTCCTAAGATTTGTATATTACCTAACCTTATAAAAATCTATTACATTGTTTATTTCACCAATGCATAATATATTTTTTTGTACGAATTCGCCGTAAAAAAAATGGCCGTCGCGAGAAAACTGATCTTTTCTGCTCCTTTAAGAGTGAGATAAAACTAATATCATTAGTAAGATCTTATGTCAAAATTGTTTGTGAAAAGAATTCAAAACGTGGAGGTACATGGTCGAGCTTTTGGTAAGAAATAATATTTTATTTTATTAATATACTTATATATTGTAAAAGAAATGTTTAATTACTCTCTGTTTGTGTTTCAGATTACAGATTACTGATTACATTTGAAAGTTTTTAAGAAGGTAAGTACTTGTGGTTTATCGCTTTTTTTTTTTTATACGCAGATGTAAACAAATGCCACCAAAGTACTTTTTTCCTTGGTTGCTTTGGCTGTGTGGTAAAGGTTTATATCTGCAATCCTGTAGTTTTTATAATGTTGTATCTGATCTTTGTTTATTTATCTTTTCAGATGCTTATGTGGACATTTAACCTATATGAGATTTATAATGGAAATTATGGATGTGTAGTTCCATGTAGTTCATAGTTCTTCTCATACATAAGTGATGGTGGTGTTGGACAGGTTGAGGTTGAGGAGGTGTGCATGGTCACCTCTTCCCTACATAGGTATTATGCGTAGAAGTTGGTAGTATGCTTAGTTTTTATTATTTATTTTCATTATTATTAGGTAATTATTATTGTAGAGTATTATAAGAATGCCTAGTTTAAGCATGTTAGTTATAAGTATGCAATTTTAAATCTGAAGATTTGTAATGTTATTTTATGCAACCAGGCCACGTTACAATGACCAAACCCATCCAGCTCTAAGCGAAGCGGGGACACAATAGATCTATAGGGCTCAGTGTTACACCCCCCTTATATTTATTCATTCATTCAAACATAGGAAAACCATTAACAAGTGGAAGGATCGTCGGATATTTTTCAGTTTGTATTTCTTTTCGATCCAAAAGTTCTGACAATTCTAACTTTTTGTCAGTTACTTAAAATGAGTCAAACGAAGTAGAAATAAGCAGATGCATAAACAAAAATAAATTAAGTAGATCTACTACATATGAAGTACATTGGCAGCACTGCTCTGAACGCATTTTCCATTCGATTTAAAACTTATACGTCTTCAAATATGAAAATCGGATGAGGTATACTAAACCTCATGTATTATTATTAAATAATCAAGAACTTTTCTTACAGTACGATTTCAAAAGAAAAATTAGAATATGAATTTTTCTGCAACAATGTTGGCTGCTGTTTTATTTTGCTGACAACACAAAGTGTCAAGGCTGTTTCACAATGCGACGAGGAAACGAGACGTGAACGTGACTAGAGCTCGTCGTAGCTGTCAAACCAATTTCAAGCAATGAGAATATACCAGAGTATTCACAATAAAGCGTTTCTCGTCGTCCCGTCACGCCATGATTTCGAAAAATTGAAAAAAAGACGCGACGAGACGACGATTTTCATTTTGACAATTGAGAAGAGGACACCGAGCGTAATCTGTATTTGTATTTATATTTATTAATTGTGTAGATAAATAAATAAAATACCGAAAATGGCGAGCAAATATGTGTTTTTATTTTGCGACTAATTAATTTTGTCTTCATTAACATTCCCACCGTCTTCTTCTGCTCACTTTTGGCCTTTTTTTGCCTTTTGCTTTTTTGTAAATAAACACTCCCAAAAGTACTAAAAGCATTTTTTTTTTACATTTTCATTTTCCTTTTTTTTTAATTTTGTATTTTAATTCCCAATTTCACTGACAAACACGAATAATTCTACTCTGTCTCTGTGAATAACCCGCTGCATTGTGAATTGAGGAACGATTTTATAACGAGAAAAAGATGAAAGCGTTTCTCGTCACCCTGACGTCTCGTTTTCTCGTCGCATTGTGAAACAGCCTTCACTTTTGTGACCAGATTACCAATCACTCCACCCGCTATGTTGCACGAAGAAGAGACTTGCCGCACGCCGCCAACTGCCGACCACCGTTAATGCAGCAAAAACAATGTAAATTATCCAACTACAAACGTGAATTTCATAAGCGGATTGCAATAAATACGGGATTTTGGTGTCGGCTGATAGCTTTGAGAAATACTTTTTCTTTTTAAATTCATTTTTTTTTTGTCTCTATGTGTAACTGATGAACTTTAATGCCACCACCAGGCTAGCCGGCAGCACTCATAAAATGGAGGATCCGACAGATTCATATAATGTTTGAGATATTTAAAAATAAAAATTGGCCAAGAAATCGGATGTTTAAAAATGAAAAAGAATAAATGCTTTATACCAACAGCAGGCGCCATAAGCACTAAAATGTAATGAGTATGTAGTAAGGGCTGCTGCATTCAATGGGGTGTTTATTTTTAATTTAAATAATTTATTTGATTTTCGTTCTCAATTTTTTTTTGTTGGTTAATAATTAAAAAAAAAAAAACTGTATACCTACCTACCAATACACCTACTGAAGTTATTGAAATTTTTATGATCTGCAAGTGCACTTCAGTCATTAATTATGGAGATTTTTAAGTGTTTTTCTGTTTTGAATCTGCTTAAAAATTACATTTGGCTTGAAAATGAAATTCATCAAGGTCTTAAGTTGATGCCTGGATCATTTTTACTTGTGTTATACCTACCTACTATAAATTGTTAGTTATGCTTTCGTAAAAAAATTGAATTCGAGACAGTGATCAAACGCTTGACATTAAGATTTTATCTGTACATATATTCAACATCGATTTTTTTTAAACTTTATACCTCGTTTTTATGTAGTTTTATGTACATTATATTAATAATATTTATTTCTTTATTTGAAGGCATACATACACATTAAATAGATTGTCTCTTAGTATAGGTAGTGATATGCTTAGGTTGATTCGCATAGGGTGTGACAAAAACTTAGAGCGTGTAGGTTTGTTTGAGATAAGACGCGAAATCGTATGGAACAGGATGTGTCTGGCAATTTTCTAAAAAATTGTCTTGAAATAGAAAAAAAAAATAATTAAAAACAACAGTAACACCAACAATGTCATGCTTTTTAAAAGCCAGAAGTCCGTTCTTAATTAATTTTTAATTCAAATTATTTTAGAGAAAAATTTTTGAAAATGAATTAGATTTTGAAAAAGTAATGAAAAAAATTGCGTTTAGACTGATTTTATTTAGAAATTTGGTTTTTTATGTTTATCTAGAAATTAATATGATAGCACCCAATATTTAAAACAAAACACTACTAAATAAGGTAAAATTTTTAACAATATTAGTTTGCATTTAAATAAATAAAATAAATTTGGTGGCACAAACGGCTCATAAGAAACCATCAGGGCCTAGCGACTTACAACTCTCATAACCATTCCTGTGTGCGTGTCTGCAGGAATGGAAGGGACCTTCAGTTTATTGCCGAATCCGAACGGCTAAGATGAGCGGCAAAAGGTAGTAGCTCCGGCTGGGTGTTGAACCCATACCTCTGGCATGACAGTCCAACGCGCTAACCATTACGCCACGGGCTACTACAAATTTAATTCAAGCTATACACCAAGAGCATTAATGCTTATGCAAGGGAATTCAAAACAAATTAATTAAAACTATAAAGAAATCAGTTTATTTTTCAAAATATTTACACCCATCCATTTAACGGTAAGTATAACACAATATAAGCTTTTAAAAAAAAAAACATTTTGATCGATTTTTAAAAATTTTGCATCTAGCTGTTTTTTTTTTTTTTTTTAATATCTAGAAGATTTTGGAAAAAATTAGAAATTTAAATTTTAAATAATATTGCAAAATTTATTAAAGGAATTAATTGTGATTTTTTTTAAACACATATGGTCTTATTAATTAGATTTTTGGCTGTTTAAACTATGTCTAAGTATTTTGAAACAGTCGGAAATATGCTTTTTTAATAAAAAAAAATATTGCATTTCTCTAGGTTTAGACAATAGACTACGTTGTCTTAAGCAAGATAAAAAGAAAGAGTACTTTAGCAAAAATTAGAAAGGTTTTTTAAAAACTTGGACGGCTGTCTAAAGTTAGACAATGCTTATTAATAAGACCAATAATACTTTAGACTCATTTTTTAGTGGTGAGTTAAGCCAGAGCTATTTGGTTTTGGACTAAAATTTTTTTTACAGTTATTTATATGAAGAAGAGAATAAACAAAAATAAAAGAAAATTATTTTTGTTATTGTTTTAGTGGACTGTATTGAATTAAATTCAAATGGAAGATTTTTTGCGACCTTTAGTCCAATGCGTTTCGCCCAGGCACGACAGAAATCTATATGGATCGACTTAAAAATCTCGGAGGATAACACTTTCAAAAGCAACTAATCAGTAAATGGAGAGTTACATCACCAAATTTTGTAATTTAACTCGGGATCAATTTAAATCTCGTTCTGAAAAACTGAACCTTAATTAATTTAACGCATTTTTGTATGTTAAACAAATGTTTAAATAAATTTTATGTGTATTTTAAATTATTTTCTCATAAGCTAAGGTTAATCAAAGAAAAAAAAATCCTGTACCACGGATCAACATTTAATCCACGGTTGTACAACTGTCACTAAAAATGTATCATGTTTTCGACTGTCAGCTTAAATAATGAGAAAACCTACCTGAATATAAGAAAAGTAGCATCAATAATACTGCCGTGTTAACTGAAAATGACGTATCTACATTTTTTTATGATTATAGTAGCTTACTTTGTTGTTTTTTTTAATAGTTATAAAACTATTTTTATTAAAAGAGGATGTGTTTCGATTGTTTTACTGCTCAAAAAGAGAGATATGGCTTTAGTTATTAATAAAAACGATCCCAATTATTTCAAATTTTGCCTTAACTCAAAAAATCGACAAATGTTAGATACGTCATTTTCTCTTAACGCGGCAGAATAAACTTGTTCACAAAAGTTCCACGTCTGAAAATTTCCAAATACAATAATCTTTTTAACGATATAAATTGTTTGTATGTCGTTTCCCTAACTATAATAAATTATAAACCCTACAAACTTCTTCGTTCTTATATTTTCCATTTCACCCACATCTTAAGTCTTAGTTTAAAAAAGAGAACCTTCAATATTAATCGCCCGCGCCATTAAAAATTTCACACAGCTCTGCAAAAAACAAAGAAACAAATAATCGTTAATCATATTCAAAAGTTTTAATTGAGTTAAACATTAAACAACTCATTGTTGATTGTTGAGTAATAATTTTTAATCATAACTTTTCTGTCCTATTCACCGGAAACTAGCGTCATTTACATAGATCACACTATTTTTTAATGTTCGCCGAAATATCCGAAATCCGAAGGCACACAATACTCAAAGTTGACACATTATTAACTTGATGCAACAAGTTGCTATTTTCGCTGCTAATAAATCATTTCGGTGTGTCGACACACTCACTATACCCACCCCTATTTCAAAAGTCGTCAAATCAAGCTATTTCTGTATTTTTAAACGTTAAATGACGAAACTCTGGAAATATCAAAAAACATCATTAAGTCTGGAGCAAACTTTTTTTTGTTGATAAATGTTATGGCAAAGAATGAGGAGGGACAGATTTGCTTTCGCTTCTCTACAACTCTTGTCTAAAAATAGATGCATTTTCACGTCTTCTATGAAATTTTGCAAGTGCCGGTCTGCTACGACCGATTGGAAGTGTACGCAGACATTGCGGGACATCCTGTCTAGACGGAGTAGAAATGTACATACTTGACATTGCCTTCCTTTAAGAGTGTCACCCTCCTTTTAAGTGTAGAACGAAATGTTAAACTTAGATCTGTGTGCTTTCTATCAGCTGGTTGAAATAAATTGTTCATTTCTTCGTATCTCGGATTTCAATAGATACAAGAATCGGCAATGCTCTGGTAGAGTGTTTCTATGCGAAAGTTCGTTGACTTTTCTTTAAATTGAAACTGGTGCAAAATTAATTGATTTTATTGTATTGAGATAGCTACATATATACTATTCGAGGTTAATGGAAATAGTTTGCACAAAAAAGATATACTTTCAGCGAATCATCATCTTTTGTAAAGTATGTTTTGCGTTGCAGGGGCTACCACT
Source organism: Epistrophella euchroma (assembly GCA_947049315.1). NCBI lineage: Eukaryota > Metazoa > Arthropoda > Insecta > Diptera > Syrphidae > Epistrophella > Epistrophella euchroma. Next base: position 41,221,027 of record OX346247.1, on the reverse strand, counting down.
CTTGCGCTACGCGACAACCACGGCATATGTCAAAACACTTAAAAACTTCAATAACATTAATAGTTTTATTGTGCCAAGGAAACTTGAAACTTATCCAAAGAGTGTTCGGGAATTTTCAAAAACTTTTGCCATCTTATTGTTAGTTAGTATGGTGGATGATGCGGCGGCGGCGTTGGTGGATGGAGCTATTTTCTCGTGGTGCCATAGTGTCATACAACAACGTTGTCATGTTTTCTATAACAACAAGAAGCAAGCATCTGACCCAGCAAAAATTTGTTCTTCAGAGAAACTTTCACAATTTTCAACAAATATAAATCAAAGGATCCACCCGAAAAATTTTCGGTGTAATCCTGCCGATATCCAGCGAAGCTTTTACCAGAGGATGTGTATAAACACTATCTAGGTAAATCTATATGTAAAATCTACAGTGGGGGTTTGAGGATTTGCTGTTGTTTAGGTTACCTGGGTTTTTCTTGTGTTTGCGATGTCAAAGTTAAAGTAAAAGCCATGTTCATTTTTATTATTATCATTTTGGATATAAAATTTCATTTTGTGAAACATCGTTGTGAGTTTTGAAAAAGTACTGGCATTTTGTATTTAGATAGAAAACTGATAGTTATGTCCAGTAACTTTTTTCTGAGAAGATTATTCTGTGGTGCAGGTTTCTTGACATAAAAACAAAAATTTTATGAATTAAAAAAAAAGTTCAACATCGAATCGACAACTTTTGTAATAAAGATTTATTAAGATGTTCTAGATTTGTTGCATAGTAAAATCGATAATTCGATACCACATGTCTATTCAAAGAACAAAATTTAAAAAGAACATCCTACCTGGTCAATAATTCTCAACAGTTTTTCGAAAACGGGAAATCAAAATCCTTCTCTTACTTTTAAATACATCTAATTTTTCACTCAAGTCGATTTTGGTTTAAGTGATTTACTTGCACTCAATTTACATATAAAATATTTTTTTGGTTATTTTAAAGTGGTTCAAAGATTGAATTTTTTATATGTTCTCAATCACAACAATAGGCGTTTTTCTTTTTTAGTTCAGAGTTTGTTCAGAGCAGAGCTCTGAGTAGACTCTGAGCGAACAGAGTAAACTCTGAGCAGAGTATGTTCAGAGCACTCCGCAATTGTCATTCTGTCAAATTACATGGAAACTGTATGAAGTTGGCCGCGCTCAGTTTTTTATTCCGTCTGCACCAGTGCTGGGGGGCATTTTTAACGGAATTCCCTCCACGCAGTCGGTAAATTCCCTTTTTTCCCACAAATATTTTCTTTTTTCCCTTTTTATTTCCCACAGAAAAAAAGTTGAAAAGTGGACTTAAAATGAAAATTATAAAAAAAAATAAAAACCAACAAAGCACATAAATAATGTTTAATTTGAATTTTTAAGAAATTAAAAAACAAAAAGACGAAAATTTTAAAAATGAAAATAATTTTTTTTTAAACTTTTTAAAGCAACTTGATTTCAAAAATTACTAAAAAAATTATTTTAAATAATTTTTTCCATTATAAATAAACTTTTCAGAAAATGCCACCTCCAGCCTCAGGGGTGTTCCCCCATAGAATGACCCAAAAATCATCCCCCTAAAATGTATTACACGAAGTAGATGACACCCTGTATATTATTAAGTGCATACAAGTACCAAACATGAAGCAAATCGGTCCAAGCGTTTATGCTTTATTAACTGTGGAAGTGAAGAAGCAATTTATTTCTGGATATATCATGTTTTTTCTAAACACTAATGGTCTTATTAATAAACATTGTCTAACTTTAGACAGCCGTCCGAGGTTTTTTAAAAACCTTTCTAATTTTTGCTAAAGTAATCTATCTTTTTATCTTGCTTTAGACAACGTAATCTATTGTCTAAACCTAGAGAAATGCAATATTTTTTTTTATTAAAAAAGCATATTTCCGACTGTTTCAAAATACTTAGACATAGTTTAAACAGCCAAAAATCTAATTAATAAGACCATAAAGATATATAACTGAACACGAATGTAGAAATAATCACTAAAGATATATATCTAGTCGTTGATAGTACCTACTATATTCACGATCGTGATTTGTGCCTATTGTGTAATTTATAAGGTGTTATAAGATCATCTAAGAAATCATTTTGACATTTCTTGAACTTTATTTTCACTTGTTTCGAATTAATTGATTATAATTTTGTTGATTTGCTCTTTTCCGGGTAAAATTTCAAAAATCAAAGAATTCCCACAAAATGGGTCGGTTTTCCCTTTTTCCCTTTAGAGGTTAAAATTCCCACAAAAAGGGATTTTTCCCACGATCCCCCAGCACTGGTCTGCACGGTTATTTTATTCTCAGCTCATGGAGCACGCGCTCTGAACGAAAAAAGAAACACAAACTCCAAGTTCTGAGCGCAAAAAGAAACACAACATTTTTGTTTGACAGTTCGGGCTCAACTCTGAACTGCTCTGAACTAAAAAAGAAAAGCGCCTAATGTGTGATTGTCATCTCGCGCTTGATTTTTTGATGAATACAATAATTTCCCTTTTATGTAGATTCATCTCATATTCAACACACTTAAGTTAAACACTCATTGATTGAGTGGAAGAGCGAACAATTGAGTAAATAGAGATTCAGAATCAATTAAACAAAAGAAAATGCACAAAAGATGGAACGATAATGAAATGGAACAAAACAACAACCCAGTCATTGCGATTGGATCAAATTAATAGATGCAAAATACAAAAAGTTGATAAATTTACAATTTGTACATAAATTTATTTCTCAGCTTATAGTTACAGTTAAGAAATTATTTAGGGTTTAAAATTTGCGTAAAATTATTGACTTTGTAAATTTTTTTAATTTTCTAAAATATCAAGCAGGTTTATAAGAATAATTGAATATGTTGGTCAACCTCGAAAAAAAAAGTGAACTATAAATTTTAAAAAGTTAATAATCTAACTCAGCAAACATATTGAACAAACGAAAAATATCTTATCGCATTCTTAAAAGAATAAGGAAAATTATAAAATTTGTTTTAAGTAAATCAGTAGAATACTTTCTGAGATTACCGCGGACAAACTAAATATTTGTTTTTTTTTTTGATATAATAGTAATGTTTATGAGTAATGATGATGTAATAATACCATGATAGGCTCAGAAGTTTAAGTTCCAAGCAAATATATACAGTCGTATTTATTAGATTTTTGAGTGTTTAAACAGTGTCTAAGTATTTTGAAACGGTCGGAAATATGCTTTATTTAATAACAAAAAATATTACATTTGCTAAAGTTAAGACAATCGACTTCGTTGTCCAAAGTTAGATAAAAAGTAATATCACTTTAGCAACAATTATAAATGTTTATTTATAACTTGGCCGACTGTCCAAAGTTAGACAACGTTTAAAAATACGACCGATAGTATGTATATTTACGATGACGTGATAAATTAAAAATCGGCCAAAATTCAAAGTGGAGTGATGTGGACTGAGTACACTAATCAAACTGACATTTTTAATTATTCAGTTTTCAAGAGCATTGTTTTCTCTTGCCCGCACACTAAAGGAATGTCTTCGCCATAGTGTGGTATGGCGCCAGCGCTAAAAAATAGATTTTGACACAACACACCAGATACCACTCCACAACACACCACACTAGACACGATTTGTCACAAAAAAAACTTAAGGTGGAAGCGGCTGGTATTAAACCTCAGACCTCTGGCATGACAGTCCAACGCACATAATAGGATACCATAAGAAAAATAAATACCGTGATATTCCTTGGTTAAAAATATTTGTAAAATAGTACGTATACACCACCGAGACCCATATTTCGGTTCATTATTTTGAGCCTTTTTAAACGTTTATAAGCGCAGTAGACTGTTTTGATGAATATAAATTATTTTAGAACTAAAACATTCCTGATTTATGGCCTCTTCCTAAAGTTATCTCTAAAAGAATTAAACATTTATACCATGTAACAAATCAACCGTAGCCGACAAACAAATAATAGGAGCTGAAAATAATTGGACTAATGCATTTTAAACACCCACTATACTAACAGTTGCCAGTCATTTAAAAAGAGAGAACAATAAACTATGTGAGTAGATGTAGATATCCTTTTCCAAAACAAAATACAACACTTTGCGACTGTGTCGCCACAAAATACAACCGATAAAGGATATACATTTGTACAAGTGTACAATTTTAATTTAGTTCGAAAATGAACTCCAATTGTTTAAGGGATTCACGCGAATTTGCTGCTATCCATTGTGAATGGAAAAAAAAAAGAGTTAAGTAATGTATATCCTGCAATTCTTCATGCATAGTTTCTATTCATGGACATATCCTTTTGTAAATTTTCGAAAGAGTATCACGTAATTGCAACAACAACAAAAAAATCTCTGAATGCAGGCAGAAAAATCTGCAACAAATCCATACAAAGTAAGTTTTGCGAATTATGTTGGCAACTGGCCAATAAACTTCACCAGTCCGTCGCCAGTTTTTCGGAGCTATTGCCCTACATATTTTCTATGAAATTTTTTTCCTCATTTTTCTCCTTACAGTGGCAATAAAAATGCAAGTTAAAAATTTGGTCGAACGCAGCAATAAATGTCATATTGTCTGTTGGACTTAATTTTACTCCTTATCCTTTTTCTTATCGCCGCCGCCGCTGCCGCCACCACCACCGCCAGCGATAGAGGATGTCGAATGTTTATAGTTGTGTGGGGGCTGACATCTTATTTCGATCGCTCCATTGAACACAGATCCAATAATGGATTCAATTCAGTATGGCGTATATCTCACAACACCAAAGTTAAATTGTTTTCGAAAAGCAATTGCAAGCACCGAACAATTGAATAAAACCAAGCAGAGTACCCTTCCACAACAATGTTCGGTGTAATGGGTTGAAGATAAAGTTATGTTTCTCCATGTCAGTTGAGCACTATCATTAGGTAGGGGTGGGGAAGATGGGTTGTTGGCTTGATTTGCTTTCGCACAAACGACAGATATCGAATTTCATTCATTCTGATGGTATCCTTTTCAATTGGTCTTCAGAGGGCTATAATATTGGCATATATGTATTATCCAGTTCAAGATCATTGAGAAGGCAACATAGTTGGATTGTCAAAATATCTATAAGAGCTCTCCCTAGATAGAGTTAAACCAATTGACCCAAAAATAAATATCGAGTGTATATTTTTCGAAAAAGGATTCCTGGCCAACAATATAAGTGTTAACTGTTTTCTTAGATGAAACCTCTCTCTAAAGGATAGAAGGTAATTTTGGCATCTTTGTATTTGCTACCCACAATTTGGGTTCAATCAACAAAAATATTTATCTCTCTCAGACGTCATTGAACAATGAACACGTTTGTATAGGAATATTTTTTTTTTCTACATTTTTATATTATTTTCCATTCGATTGAAAACAGAAGAGAAATCAAAGGCTTATGTTTACATCTGGTAAATGTTCTATTCTTTCAGGCATAATACGATTTCCTAATCACATGATATCGAATAGTGCTATGAAGTGTTGAACAAATAAAGTAGTTAATATTTCTTCGGAGATGCTATAACAATTATGAAGTGAAAATTTTCATTCTATGTATATTGGCTATATGCTCAGAAATAGGTTGAACAATTTTAATACGAAAAATCACGAGATGATTGCAAACGAGAGGAGTATTTTAGTTTTCTTCACACTGGAACGATTACTAATTGGACTAATATAAAGTAAAAGGTTGTGAAAATAAGCTGATGTTAGTTTCTTTGTCGAGGTCTACTCACCAATTTTATCGCAAGTGACAAAATGCCAATTAATTAAGTAATTAAATTATTGATAGATAGATATGTAAATAATTTTATTTCCAAAAATAATTACATATGTAATTTCAAAAAAAAAAAAAACAACACAAACATATATTGGCCAGTAAGACCTAGGGTCTTATAAATTAGGCAATGTTAGAAGGAATAGAAGGATAGGATAGATTTTTGTTGGCACAGTGGACTGAGAAATAAGGTTTTGATTATCTCAAATTAAATATGACAATAACTTGTATAAGTTGCCTGTCAGGTAAAAAAAAAAGCTTACGTAAGCTTTGATTTTATAAAAATTCATTAAGTATTTGGTAGCGATATTTAAGGGCTGATTTTAAAAAATGATAAAGACTTAGGTATCACTTTCCGTTTAAAACATCAAGAAACTGGGATCTGTCTAATTCGAGGCTTCCGAGAAATATCTTAAGGTATCCTTTGAATATAGGACAAATTCCAACGAAATGGTAAACATTTTCTGATGCATCGAGGTTGCATATGGTACATAATCCCGTAGTGTTATTTTGAAAAGTCAACCGTCGATCAAATGTTCACACTTCGACAGATTTTGGAAAAAACCCAGGAGTTTCAAATCGATACATACCACCTCTTTATCGATTTTAAAGTCGCATATGATAGCGTAGACAGATACGAGCTATTCAGAGCCATGGCGCATCTCGGCATCCCTGCCAAACTCGTCCGCTTGTGCAAGGATGACGATGGAGAAATCTCGCTGCTCCGTCAAAGTCGGCAAGAACACCACCGAACCTGAGAAATATCGAGAAAGGTTTGAGGCAAGGCGACGCGTTATCATGTAACCTGTTTAACATCGTTCTGGAAGCAATTGTACGCAACTCGCAAGTCAACAACAGAGGTACAATTTTTCAAAAGTCTGTTCAACTACTTGCTTATGCAGATGATATATTGACATCATTGGGAGAACGAAGCGAGCTGTTACCGGCGCGTTTGCAAGTATTGAATCGGAGGTGGCGAAAATGGGTTTGGCTGTTAATGAGGACAAGACGAAGTATATGCTATCATCGAGAAAGGAATCTCAACATCGTCGGCTCGGGCAAAACGTCACGATGGATAGATACAACTTCGAAGTCTTCAAAGACTTTGTCTACCTGGGCTCCACTATAACATCGCAAAATGACATCAGTGCAGAGATCAAACGAAGAATTACTCTTGCCAATCGCTGTTTCTTCGGGCTAAGAAGGCATCTAAGTAATAAAGCCCTCTCTCAGAGAACCAAGGAGACCTTATATAAGACCCTAATCATCCCGGTCCTGCTATATGAGGTAGAGACATGGACCCTGTTAAAAACGAATGAGAATCTGCTTGGGTGCTTTGAAAGGAAGATTCTTCGGGTGATTTTCGGTCCAGTCTGTATCGATGGAGTATGGAGGAGAAGATTTAACACCGAGCTTTACGGGCTTTACAGCGACGTCGACCTGGTCAAGAAGCTGAAAATTCAGCGGCTGAGATGGCTGGGGCACGTGGAGCGTATGGATACCAACGCACGAGCCCGACGAGTCTTCGAATCTACCCCTGACGGTCTGCGCAGCAGAGGAAGACCCCACCTTAGGTGGCGCACACAAGTGGAGAACGACCTCAACCAACTTTTGGAGTGCGTAACTGGAGGCAGCTAGCTAGGGACCGAGCTGGCTGGAGGGGCTTGTTGGTTGAAGCCATAGTTCATCCTGGGCTTTGAGCGCCATCTAAAGTAAGTAAGTAAAGTAAGTTATTTTGAAAAGACCTTGCGTTCAAATTCAGCAATTCACTTCGTGCTTTCAATATTAGGCTTATCATCTATTGAGGTTTACTATCGAGAAAATAATTAGGTATATCACAATATAACAAGTTGCAATAATCGTCGTGAAACTGCGATTGTTGAGCGTCGCTCACAAAACTACTCCAATGCAATACTTTGAGCTTCGTAAGGAGCAAATCCTGTGAGCACCGCATCTCCGAAGTAGTTGTCGCAAAGGAAAATGCAATTGAAGCTTTTGAAAACAGCTCATTCCAGTAAATGTTCATTCGAATAAAAATTTCTAATAGTTTCCTGGGAAGTCTATATTACTCGGTAGCACCATTACTCTGGCTATAAATGCAAAATGCAATTCAAGGATTGTTAAAAAAGTTTTTGGTAGTCCGGTTTCTATGTGTAACACATAATTTGGAATATTATCAGGATGCAGAAAACACCTTTTCAGGAAGAAAGCAGTTTTTCCACTTGGACATGTTCCTTAAATCCCCGCATACTTGGGCAGAGTACAGCATCATAATTGTTCTGGAAGCAGCATCAAATATTTTAAATTTAGCTGAATGAAAGACCGAATTGTTTCTTATAAACTTTGACCATGTTGAATTTATCGATTTTTTGGAAATAGTCAGCCTGTTATTGAGATGTTCCGTCCATATTGTGGTTGAAAATAATTCCTAGGTACTTATAGTGGTTTGAAACGTTTAACTCAGTATTATTAAAAAACCACTTTTCATTGGCTGCTCTACGTCCACCGTTGCGAAAAATTACTATTTCCGATTTGTCCAAGGTTCTATTTAACACATTATGCGGTGAAACTATCTATAAGATTTACAATATCATCTGCATATAAAAGAACATTGATTCTTAAACCATCTATAATGATTCCAGTTGGAAGCTCAGCGTCTAAATCATTAAATTATTGTTAAGCATTTAAAACCATTTATATTTTTCAGCTTTTAGTTATATTAGGTATGTTCGTTTGCTTTCAAAAATAGGCAGGTTTCTACATAATAATTTTAGTCAAATTTAAAGTCCAAAATTGGAACCAAAATTAGTTGAAATTGATAGTTTTTGGAAATAAATGAAAATAGTTAGGTAAATAGATCAATAAAATTGAAAGTTTGACATTTAAACAAAAAACTATATAACTATTCAACATTTAATTTGTCACCTATAAGATAAATTGGTAGTAATGGTCTTTGCCTAAATGTTAACTCCCTTATTGATCTTACCTTGGGAAGATTTTATTCCCGACTTGAGCAATTTAAAAACATTATTTTGATTTTTATTTATTTTGTTTTTGTTCAAATTTCAAATAAAGCTAGCCTTCTTCAAAATTACCAAAAGCTATAATCTCTATTTAACAGTAATTATTTGGCACAAAATAGAGTGTCAACATAAATGGTATTTGGTATATCTGTTTTCCAGTACACTCACTTCGGCTGTACCTGTGTACGATTACCCTGAAATAAACAGCGGCACCGATATAGAAATTGCTTGATGGTCTTCGCATTCAAAAGTAAACTTAAACTATTGATCAAAAGTTATTTAACAACGAAAATCTTCTACTACAAAAAAAAAAATCCCTAAAACTTGCACAATATATTTCTTATGAAGTGCGAAATTAATATGAATGAAAAAGTTTAAAATTTTTGCGATAGATACTCGTACTTCTTCACTCTAGATTATATTTCGCATATGAACAGTTGTACCTTCATAATGTGACACACCCAGGCTTGGGAAACCAATGAACTTCTTCGTTGACGAACCGCACGATGCGGGGCACGAAAAACGTTGTCTATGTCTATTAGCAAAGTATAAAATAACATTGAATTTTCTTTCACCAAAATAAAATTATAGATACATCCCGCAGTGGCGTGGTATCAATATAACACGATTAATATCAAGTTACCTTTTAAATTTTTTCCTTTCAACATTCAACCATGTTTATTAAATGTATGTGTATATCTGACACGCATACGCACGCGACAATCTACCCACCCACCCAACCATAATCCATAACCCAATCCCAACCATTCAACACATCCAGTAATGTATGGTGTATCCGTGTATTTGGAGTTGAAGAAGAGAGAATTTTGTGTGTATCTCGCTTCGCTGCTGTGTGAAATTCATTGAGCAAATCATGTATGTAGGGTTATCTTTGAAAAATTCAGTTTAAGTATCTATTTATTTAATTTTAAAATTAAACTTTTATGACCCTATCTATTCAAAATTTGTAAAGCAAATACTTTTATCATGGCGTGGAAAGCAGATTTGCAATACGCCATATAATTTTTCTTCGACTTATACCATTTGAAATCATCTATGCCACTTCACTGCGCTCTCAGTAAAATATAGAAAATTTAAAAATTAAAAACCTTATTAATAGGTGCGTTTTATTGGTAATTCATAGCTAGCCAGGCAATTCAAGTTCAATTAAACGCTATATCAATTTTTATGTTAACTCTTTATTTTGTGGCTGTGTTCACACTCTTATATGAGTGAAAACAATCTACGTTACCGACATTTAAGGTTCAAGTCCACGCTCTTTGTCCACTTTTATATTCATTCATTTACTTGCTCATTTATCGGAACTTTTGGGTTTATTATTGTTCACCAAAGAATATTTTACTGCGCTAGTTATAAAATTGCCAACAAAACGCACCTATTACATATTAAAGTTTAATCGAATTGACTTCTCTTAAAAGTAATTTATTTCAATAGTCCTAGTTTGTTTGTGGTAGATTCAAATCCTTCTACAGAAATTCGGAATTAGGCAAAATAAAAGTACATATATGTAGCTGTTGTATCCTTTTATCACTTCAAAAGAAGGATGATTTATTTATTTATTTAGTTAAATCTACAAGCAATTTTTCAGCTAACAGATATATTAATGATAAATAAGAATGTAACAACAGATTAATTATAAATTAAAATGTAAGTAAATACAAGATTTCTGATTAAAATTTCTCACGAGTAAGGCATAAAAAATCAATACTTAAGGACGCTTTATAGCCCGTTGTGGCTATTTTATAGAAATGAGAACCAAATCTCTTATTTTTAAACGTTGAACGTTTTAAATTACTTTATTTAATTTTAATAAAATTACTCTACTTTATAAACTTTTGATTTTAAAAAGAAAGGTTTAAGCAAAGGCACAGCACCGCGCAGCAGAAGAAGAATCAAGGAAGTGATGTCGCGAAAATGAGACTTCGGTTTGTTCCACTTTTTGGGACGTGTTCAAAAAGTAAATTCGGAAAACGCGTTCCTTGAGTGAGACGTCTATACGGTGTAGAATTGCACGTTCAGACAATCAATTTGAGATCTGTTGATTCTTATGTAGGATTGAATACATATCCATTACAGCTTCATTGAAATATACAATAGATCTGGATAAGGGCGGCGTTACAACCGTATCTAGTATTATGTGATCTTTAAAATAAAAAAATGGATTCAATTCGTCTTCTATCGAAATCCTCTTGAGTCCTTTTAATGTTCTAGCAGGAACATAAATTTTTTGATTTGATTTAGCCTCAGCTATTTATAACAATTTTAACTTAAAACTAGTTAAAAGAAAAAACTTAACAATTCACAATATATAGTTTTTACAATTAGGTATAGGTCGAATCTATGTATAATTTGATTTTACATACGCGACCAGTTTATTTTTAAATAAAATTACATTATTTTCTGACTTTAAGTCTAATGGCAGATTATTACATAGTTTAAAACCTTTATGGTAAAGAATATTTTGAGATCTATTTGTTCTGAAGAACGGGAGTCTAAAATCTCCTATATTTCTTAAATTATATGAGTGAACATCAGATACATATACGATTTCGTTAAAGATAATTAGGTAGTATATTATTTTTCATTTTGAATATAAAAAGAAGTACGTTCATTATTGTTCTTTGCCTAATAGTAAGCCATTTCAAAGTGTCTAGCATAAATTGTATATGAGTTAATCTACCGCACATCAAAATACATCTCATTCCTCTGTTTTGTAATTTTTGCAGCCTACCTGACATTTGACTAGATCCTAAAAATAGTATTGTTGAACAATATTCAAAGTGTGGTTTAATCATTACATTGTAAATCTTTATTGCACAAACTAGTGATACTTTACTCCTTATTCTCTGAAAAAAAAAAAATTTTTTAGCAATTTTATTACATATGTAGTTTATGTGACTTTCAAAAGTTAATTTTTTATCTATAACAACTCCTAAGTATCTTATTTCATTAACTATTTCAATTGCTTCTTCACTAATTTTAATATTTTGAACAGAGTTTCCATTTATTATAATAGCTTTTGATTTTGCAGTATTAAGCTTCAGTTTATTCATTTTAAAATATATCTCAATATTTTTTAAATCTAAATTAAGTTGATTGATGCACTCTTCCGCAGAACTTCCGGAAACATAAAGCAGAGTATCATCCGCAAACAGCCTAGCCTTTGCATGTCTGAGTACACTTTATAAATCGTTAATATAAGTTATGAAAAGAAGAGTCCCCAACACAGCTCCTTGCGGTACACCCAGGGTAACAGTCAAAACTTCCGAAAATTCATTCGCAACTTTGGTTCGCTGGGTTCTGTTTGACAAATAACTCTTGAACCATTCAAGTTCTACTCCTTGAACACTATATCTTTTCATTTTCTCAAGTAAAATATTTCGATCAATAGTTTCGAATGCCCGCCACTACAACCTTCTTGTCGTCAACCTCCATTTTCCATTGTGCTACTACGAGATTCAGTAGTGATTCACAACTGTGTTGTTGTCTGAACCCTGACTGGTAGTCCGTTAGATAATGGTTGGCTTCCATATAATTTTGAAGTTGTTTATGTACCACTTTCTCAAGAATCTTACTCTCCGTCATAAGCATGTTGACCGGGCGAAATTCCGCTGGGTTAACAGTTTTTTTTAATCTTTTCTATCGGCACCACTATTGATTCTTTCCAGTGTCTAGGAAAAATACCGGTACGTAACGATTCGTTTATTATATTTAAAAAACAGGGTCCAATAATATCCAAAGCACACAGCATCATCTTTGTGGACAGACCGTTGTAATCTCTTTTACTACTCATGCTTTTCATAATAACAGTTAATTCATTCATGGTAATTGGTTTAAATTTAAAATTGTTTCTATTGTTTATATTTATCAAATTGGTATACTGTTCGAAAGGTATTCCGTCATTTATCTCCTCCACACTTTTAACAAAAAATATGTTCAGTTTGTTAGCAATATCAGTCTTATTTTTAATCACATCTCCACCGCATTTTATTTCCTTAATTTCACTTTTTTCTTCATTCAACACTAAAGATTTTATCGTTCTCCACATTGTTTTTTGATCTGACGATTGATCAATCTTTCTAGCAATAAAATTATTTTTAGCTTGGAACCAGTGCCAATATTTAAATGGACTTAAAGCCATTTTCAAGCTTTTCATATTTTCTCATCCCCTTAAAGCACAGAACGTATACTTATGTGTATACATAAACTACGAGTAATCAAATTTAACATGCTCTTCAGATTCACTCTGATTCAATGCCAAAATCTTATATCAGTAATACCAATACATAATAATTCTTCTGTTTGTTTTTGACTTTGAACCAAATAAAAGAGATCTGTGAATTTAGTTTGTAATGTCAATGTAAATTGACATATTTCTGACAAGAATACACAAACTTACCATAGTCAAAAAGGATATTTCCTGATAGTTCTTGTTGGACACACATTAATTTTGTATATTGAACTCATTTCCATATGTATTTATAATTAAATTCATGTGTATAAAATATCTGTGAAATAATCTCTTCGTTGCACAATACATATACGTACACACCTTACACTGGCCCTAACGCATTTCGAGCAAACAAACATAGATTTTCAATTGAAAGAATACAATAATATTATGTAGTAATATGACGATGTTGATGATATATTATAAGGACGAAACGAATTACTTGTATTTAAAGTAAACATAGGTATTGGAAATAATTATATGCAAATTGAATGACTCTCATAGACCAGATAATCTTTCTTTGAGTCCTTTTCAAATGCATTTAGGTACAGGGTGATCGGTATAAGATGCACCAAACTGCTGGAGCAAGTAGGTTGGGTTAAGACATCGTATGGGAGGGGGGTCTATTTCCCAGGAGGGGCAATTTTCTAAAAAATTGACTTAAGACAGAAAAAAAAATATTTAAAAACAACGGTACAATTAAAAATGCCAAGCTATAATTTTTTGGAAAGCCAGAAATCTTTTCTTTGATTTTCATTTTAAATTAAGTTGTGTTAGTAAATAATTTTTTAAAATTAATTTCCAAGCTCGAAATTTTGAAAAAAAAAAAAATGTAAAAAAAAGTTTCAAACTAATTTTTTTTTTAATTTTTATGTAATTAGGTATAATTTTTGTTTTCAAAATTCAATGCTCTTATTAATTTTCAATAAAAAACTGAAAACCCGATGTTAAAATGTATCTTAGTTTTTGAGAAATTAAAAAAAAAATAAAAAGTACTTTTTTCCAAGAAAAACACTCGCTCCAGCAGTTTGGTGCATCCTATACCGATCACCCTGTATAAACAAAGGGGCTCTTGAGTTTCCAGTTACAATTCATTAAATTCAAAGAGAATTCAATGTGTGTATAGTTAAGGATTTTGCATAATGTAAATAGTGATTACTATTACGAGTATGTCATATCGTCGATTTTCATAAATACCTCTTCATAGTGTATTCGTATCAAGTGTTCCTAAGAATTGAATTCAATTTATATAAATTTTATAGAATTTGTAAAGTTATGATGTGTCTATCGGTTGAGACTCTTAATGTTGATTGGTATTGGATGTATAGGTTCAGGTTTACCTTTGATTTTAAACACTATATAACACAAATAATGTAGATATGTATTTATATATTATTTCAATAGAAGACAAATTGAATCCATTTATGCTTTAGAAATAAAGGTGCAATTGTTCTTATAGTTTTGACTTGGGTTTCCTTTAAATTATTCTGATTTGAAACACTAACTTTGATTGTAAACCATATTAAAAAAAACAGAGTTGTAAAAGAATGCAGTATTTTGGTATTTCATTCTTTGAAATCCCATTCATTTAACGGCACCTAACGATTGCAATGAAATACTTTTTGTAAGTATTTGTACTTCACACATTTAATTCCCAGTCAATTTTGAAGGTTTTAATACTGCAATTATTTAAGGCAGTTAAAATACTAAAACTTAAAGACTGCTTGGATTCTTTGCAATCTTTTAAGAGTCTTTTACATTGATTGCATCCTTCTGCAGTTTTTTGACTGCAATAAAGTCTTTTTTACTTCAAGCAGTCTTTTAACTGCTTGAAGTCTTTTAATTGCTTAAAGACTTTTAAACAATGTTTCTTAAAATAGGTTTTAATTTTCCCATGGCCAGTTGACTTTAAATCAGTAAAAGGATTTAAAAAAAAACACAAATGTTCCAAGCAGTTAAAAGACTCTAAGGAGTGAAAATTTTTCAAGCTGTTAAAATTCTTCAAGAACTCAAAAGACTTCAAGCAGTTAAAAGATTTCAAGCAATCAAAAGACTTTAAGCAGTTAAGCAACGGCTTGAAGTAAAAACGACTTAATTGCAGTCAAAAAACTGCAGAAGAATGCATTAAAAGGCTTCAAAGAATCCAAGCAGTCTTTAAATACTGCATTCCTTTAACTTTTAGTCTCTTAACTGCCTTAAAAGTCCGTTCAACTACTTGCTTATATGCAGATGATGTTGACATCATTGGAAGAACGAAGCGAGCTGTTACCGGCCGGCGGCGACGCGGCGGCGTGTTTGCGAGTATTGCATTGGAGACGGCGAAAATTGGTTTTGCTATTAATGAGAACAAAACGAAGTTTATGCTATAATCGAAAAAGGAATCTCAACATATTCGACTCGGGAAAAGCGTCACGATGGATAGGTACATCTTCAAAGTCGTCAAAGACTTTGTCTATCTGAGTTCCACTATTACCTTGCAAAATGACATCAGTGCAGAGCTCAAACGAAGAGTTACTCTTGCTAATCGTTGTTTCTTCGGGCTAAGAAGGCATTTAAGCAGTAAAGCCCTCTCTCAAAGAACCAACGAAATCTTAAGACCCTATAATCATCCCGGTCCTGCTTATGGGGCAAAAGCATGATCCCTGTCAAAAACAGATGATAATCTGATAATCTGGGTGCTTTGAAAGGAAGATTCTTTGGGTGATTTTCGTTCCAGTCTGTATCAATGGAGTATGCGGGAGGAGAAAATTTAACAAAGAGCTTTACTGGCTTTACAGCCTGGTCAAAAAGCTGAAAATACAGCGGCTGAGATGGCTGGGTTACTAGGAGCGTATGGACGCCGACGACGAACCATCTCGACAAGTCTTCGAAATCTATCCTTGATGGTCTGCGCAGCAGAAGAAGACCCCACTTTAGGTGGGGCACAAAAGTGGGGAACGACCTTAACCAACTTGGAGTGCGTAATTGATGGCAGCTAGCTAGGGACCGAGTTGGGCTTGTTGATTGAGGTCAGAGTAAATCCTGTATGTAGGTATTATAATCATTTCTTTAAGCTCTCAAGGAAGTCTATATACAAAAAGACCAGCAAAAAACTTTCGCATCTCTTAAATACCTATAATATAGAAACACATAATAAATTTAATAATCTTTAAAAATTAAGTTCCTTAAAATATTTTCAAATATTAAACGCACAAATTGCGTTAAGCTTTACAACATAAACTGTAAATCATGCTCTTTCCACTTTCAATTCATTAATTCAAATTGCTATACTCATCCAGAAGTAGGTACCTCTATACTAAAACCTTATAATGTTTTGCTTTCAAAACACTTTCAAATTCATAAAAATAAAAAAATATAAAAAAAAAATAAAAAACTCATTCATATACAACCTACATATATTCTATACATAAGAAGTAAAAAGGCTGTTAAACAAATTTAAATTACGCTCGTTCAACCTTTGTTGCCTAACCTCTGAACGACGAATTCACTCTTGAGAATGTCATACACTCTTTAAGTGCCCTATTTATGTCAACGGTGAAGATATGTTTGAAAATATGTGATAATTGGTAGCAAGGAATAAAATTAAGTGTTTCGTTTTCTTCGTTGGATTTTTTGTACACCCTTCAAAAATAACGATGCTCTCATATCCATCCATTGTTATACCTCTCCTAAGCCAAGAGCAGCACGGGTCTTATATAGGACCCTCCTCGCGTATGGTGATGGGAATTTCTTAATGTTTCCTAAAAGCCATTAACGTGACGCCCCTTTCCGTGTCTTACTTCCTATTAATATTCATATTTCATTTCCATGGATGAATAAATGAGGCGCATGCTATAGGAATCATTAGATTCCAGGAATAGCTTATACAAAATAAAATTTAAAATAAATAAAAAAATGCGGGTCTCAGGCTCGAATCAAAATATCTGAATCCGAACTGACAGGCTGATGGATTAATGATCCCGAGTTAATGCCAATTTAGATATAACCTCTAGTCACAAAAAAAATTGAAATTAATTGAATTTAAATTTTTGCAATTGCACTTGAGTGCACTTGAAATGAAAAAAAAAAAAATTAATTTTGGTTGTGGTGACCCAAACTTGAGGGCGGTCTAATGGATCTGATATTTGATCACCCTTAGAAGCTGGTGATGGGAAACTTGATTGACAATGAAAATCCTCTCATGAACTTCTAAGCTACACATTGTACATATGACATGATTTGGTTTTATGATTTTTGAAAAATATCTGTGACTAGGTTCTTTTTTTTATTTTGAATGGGGGATCGTTTCTGTGGGAACGTAGCTACGCTGAGGTACATCACTGCCCATGCCCACTTGATGGAGGATCGGATTGAGTAGATGATAGTCGAAGGGAGTGTTTTTTTTTTTTTTTTTTGAAAAACTGGGCTAAATAAACACGCCGAATGGGAAGCCTTCTTGATCAACTATTCGATTCTAAACATAGTTTTGATGTGCGATTAACTTTTGGATACAATTTTACCATCGACTTTTAAAGTGTTTATGGATCGAGGTTCGTGTATAGAAACTATAGAGGATCGATTATTTGTGTTTGTAGACTAAACATAAACAAATAAAAACATTGGATTTGGACTGTTTTGGTTTTCATTAAGTGAATTCGGGGTGAATTTATTAATTGTGTCGATTTATCAATTTTATGTTTTAACTTTGGCCTCACATGATTTGTTTGAAAGAAGAGTACAAGAAATGTTGTAATATGACGTCAGTTCTAAATAAATAAGTTCTTTAAGACATCTGATTGATTTAAATCAATTTATTTTTGTTGTACATTTTAATGAGAGGCATAATAAACTATACTAACCTTTAAAAGGGAATTTTGTAGCTTTATTCTGAATATTTTTAGCTCATTAACATTGAAAGTTTGTGTTTATTGTCTTAAATTATGAGTAGAATAATACACCATTTACCCCTTGTTTGTAGGTACGATATTGTGGTTTTCAAGGCCCTTTCCTACACCAACAATATACTCTCGATAGGAGTCTTGAATACAGGATCCAACTCCTTATTACTTATGAAAAGCGGGCCACAGGTTCAATCGGCTAGATAAGTATATGAAATATTTGGTGTCTATTTTACTTCTTTAAACGCTTATTTGTACAATTATGTACTTATACAATTTTTGTTTTTTTTTATTTATTTAATATTAAATACATGGACCCTCACAAAATTCATAGCCCCTTGCCTTGCGATACAAAAGTATAGTTATACGATAGAATTCATCCAGCCGTTCAAATGTGATGAGCAGGGTTCGGATTTTTATGTGCTAAAAAAACAAAAAATATGCACATAAAATATGCACATAAAATGAGAAAATATTCGCTTTAAAAAATTTATTAAGAAAAGATGAAATACATGATAATTTAAAAATAAATACTTATTAAAATAAATAAACTTTACTACTCTGAGTTGAAAATAAAATTTAAAAAAAAACCTATTTAAAAATTTGATTTGATTTTAGTATGTATGAACTATAGTTTTCCAAATTAGTTTTATAAGCCTTGTTAGCATATACCTTATTTTTTTTTTTTATTAAACCTTATTAACCTTGGTCTATCAGTCCTTTCACATAAAAAAAAAAAACAAATTGCTGGAAATTTTTTAAAAATTCTTTTAATTTCTTTTTAAATCTCTTGTACCTTTTACTCAAATTAACAAAATAGTAAGAGATATTCTTTAGTTCCATTGAAGAGTATCTTAGTTGAACGCATCTTACGTACTGTGAAGAGGAATGTCAAAAAATCTCCTCAAATCGTCCAATGAGGAGATTTTGTCCAGCCGCACTTGGTGCCCTTTTCATGCCAGAACTGTAAATGTGAAAGGGAACCAGGTCTAAAAAAAATTATTCCATGTTCCTAAGTTTGAATTTAAATTTTGAATGCATAAATTTGTATGCACTTTCGTCAAAATAAGAAATTTAATTTTTTTAATTTGTTTAATATTTTACAAATATGCACGAAATGTATGCATTTATTTTAAAAATTTTCAAAAAATGCATTAATATGCATTTATATTAAAATATTCAAAATATGCTCTAACGATTGAATGCCATTTTTATTGAAATTTCCTGATTCGTAAAACTATCTTATTCGTTTGCTTCTACGATAACCAACAAGAAATATGTATTAACATAGAAATTCTAGCCCTGGTGATGAGTGATGACGAAAAAAAAAATTTCAAATAAACATACTTTTAAATTTAAAATCTAATAAAGTAGGATAATAATTTTTAAATACAAAATGTTTCATAAAATTCAACTTGTTATTAACATAATATCAGTTTACAATTAGTTAAATCTTATACACTCATATAGAATTAAACATTATAGGATTATCTTCAAAAATTTTGGGTGCCGCAAATATAACTTTTGGCTAGCGAGGCACACCTCTCCATCTTCATTCCCTGTTTCTGACTCACTATGATGTGAATAATTGCAAAAAAGTATTTATCACTTAATTAGCATTTAAATGTGTTTAAGATAAGTTTTCAACGGGTTCATCTAATTTACATAAAATGGATTCCGCTGCTACTTATTTAGATAGAAAATAATACCTTGGGGCTATTAAAGTATTTCTATAACGCTATATAATTGAGGTAGCATGCGTGGGTGGAGAACGAACTGGATTTTGAAATCTATCCAATAACTTATAGTTTTTGTTTCGAAGAAATAAGTTCATTTAAACATTTAAAAAATTTGAGTAAAAAAAAAATCATTTAAACTTAAAAAAATAATTAATCGACTTATGAACAACGGTTTGTTAATTGGTCTAATTTTTTTTATTGCGTTGTATTGTATTTCAACGGTAAACATAATGCAATCAGTAAATTAAAAAAAAAAAGATAAAAAAAAAACATTTATATATGAAAGACTTAGGAGAATAGTATACGCGGAAAGTGGGATTATTTATTTAGTGGAGGTGCGTTTTATGGAACATAACATGCGATAGAGCTTGGAAAGCAAATATTTTGTCTACAAAAACAAATCTAAATAGACGCACAGAAATCTAGAGCTCCTTCCTTGTAAGCATTTATCAAACGTATACGACTTTAAAACTGTATTTTAGAAATTCTACTCATCGTAACAATAATAAATATACATGTATGATTTTTCCATTCACTTCAGTGATAGCATTGTAGAAACATTCTGAGATCCCCAGAATGACAATCTTCGTCAAAAAAGAAGAGGAAGTGCTTCTGAAATTAATTTCAGAATAAGGCCCGAAATATATTTTTTTTATTAACAAATCAAAAGCACTTTGAAAATTAGCATCTGAAATACCGGAAACCCGGCTATTATTAGTATTTTTATCAAGGTGTACATAGATATCCATCAGTCGCTTAAAATATTCCGAAGTACCTACTTCATTTAACCCGGGTACATAAGATAGGAGTAAGAGCACCTGTATACGACTCAATTGTGCAATTAATTTTACGAGTATTTATGTATCTTCAAACAAAATAAGCATCTAATTTAAATCATTGAAACAAAACAGAAGCATTCAACGAAAAAAAAATAAATAATAAATACAAAGTCATATTTCATAAATCGTTTTGTGTTGATTTCATCAATCACAACAAATTCAATGATTCAATAAACAATAGAACCAGTTTAGCTTATATTCTGATATTATGAAAGAAAAACAAGAACGTACTATTGCCGGAACAATGTATATTGTACCTATAAACCGTTAGATCTCTTCTCAAAGATAAACATTTCCACTTCCTAGGAAAATAAACATTTAAGTTTATCTATTTTATACTCGGTGGATATTGTCTACAGCAAAGACCCCACTAATTTGTTTTCTGATTTAAGGAAGACCGATGTTGGTAAATTAGACATCAATGAGTTTTTTGGTTGGTGTTTTCGAAATTAATTATTTAAAACAATTTTTTACAGTTTTATTGAAAATAAATCCAATGACTCGTAAAACTACATAAATTCAAATTTGAAAATTTATAACAAAAGATATAGATAATGTAGTGTGAACTGCATTGAATGGGTTTCTGTATTTGCTTAGTAAGGACAACTTAACCATGAGATTGGTGAATATACGATTGGTGAACAGTTTGAATTTCAACATTGGTTTAGATATTCACTATTTTTTTTTTTTGTACGTATTGAAGAAATTTAATTTTGCCTCGCAATTTAAACGCGCTTTCCGCTTAGATTTTATTTACAAAGATATCTTCTTTGTATATAAAATATCGTTAAAATCCGCCATATCAACTTGTTGTTTTCTCGGAAAAGTACTACGGATAGTTTTTGGCCCCCTAAAAGAAGAACCGGAGATGCTACAACCAGCATGAATTGAATGCAAATGACTCATAGCTGATATAAGCCGCGTTTTATTATCTACGGATCTGGATCAGGATCATCCCTTGAAATAAAACGATATATATGAATCATCATGATGACAGCGCAGCGCTGTTATATGAACATGTCTTTTTTGTTTATGTTTTGTTAAATTTCTATTATTTCCTGTCTTTTTTCTTTACATTGCAATTAACACTACCTTACCATAAAAGCCATCTACCCGCCAGAGTAGGAACTTATTTTTGGATCTTTGAAATAGATCCAGATAGAGAGCAGGATCCCGAAATGTTTTTGTATTACGTGTTAATAAATGATCCTGATCCCGATCCGTAGTGAATAAATAAAAGTTTTTAATACAAAAATTGAAATAACAAATACAAAGTTAATTTTAAGGAAGAGCTTTTGACTTCTAGAAGGCTGTGACCATAAGAGATTATATACAAAAAAAAGAAATACATATGTACGTACATCATACATATTATGTAATAAAGACTTAACTTAAGAAAATATAAAATTTTTCTGTAATAAACAAGATGCTCCATAAAAAGGTATGAATTTCATTAAATTAAAATAATGGTCCACTAGGGCGTATACTCACTTTTTTATTTCATTGAATCTTTGAAAAATTTAACTAAAATTTGACAAATTTTACTACAATTTTTATTTTTGCACGTTAAGTTTTAGCTTATGTCGATTGAAAAATGTATTTTGGTGAATTGTTTTTTTTTTTTTTTTTTTTTTTTTTTTATTAAAAAATGTGGGCGTGTGGTACGGACTTAGCGTGCAAAAATTCTCTTAATTTCAAGATAAAGTGATGAAACTATCCAACTCCACAGCCACTGCTGCAAACAGCTATGATTTGATTTTTATATGAATATTCTTCAGGTATGCGACAACCCACAGTCGGGGCGAGATACCAAAATATGAGTAGATCTAGATGTAGCTTAAAATAAAATTCAAGTTACAATCATCAGGAGCATCCGAACGGTGAAGGTGAAACTAATGTTATTATTTTCTTTGATTAATATTTTATGTGAAAGATGCGACGAAATTTTGGTAAGAGAATGGAGTGGCAGATTTGAAATAGTCCAGGGTGGCAGAAAACCTAAATACATATGTAGGTATGTACGCCACTAGTATTTGCCATCGGGACAGACCTTGCTTATATCGTATTTGCTTGGATTTTTCGGCATTCCCATAGTGAATAATTTTTCCTTGTACTCAAAACTTTCCATATTCTATAGAAATAAAATATTCCCAAGCTTCAACCGAAAACGACTGTAAAGTATCACCATACTATCTCAGAAGGGAAAGGGATCAAAATATGTACCTATGTCAAAATGAAAGTCGAATTTTTTGCGGCGAATCGATCTCACCAAAAACTCTCAAACTCAAACACTCAAATTTGCAATAAGTGCACAAACAATGATAAAGAAAAATATTTTTCAATTTTCCCTTTTTCCGTTACCATATTTTTGTTTACAAAAAAATATAAGTTTCAAAAATTTAACGTATTTCCAGATTATGAATTCATCAAAGCACTTCTTCTTTAAGCGGACGCAAAATGCTTACAAATGCAGTATACTTCTCATTCTCAGAGTTCAAAAACTTGTTTCGTTAAGCTTTTTTTTTGTTTCTCATTTTAACTTGAATCATAATTACATACTTCACTCGCTTCATTCAGACTTTCAATGGCAATGAACTTTCCAAGGTCAAATTATTATATTAAAACAAAATAACAAAATTTATTATTTCAAATAAGTTTGATTTTAACGCGCTCGAGATTTCCCATCAAAATTTTACAAAAATGCTTGCTTTATGGTTGTTTAATGTCGACAACCGTTGAAAAACCTATTGAACTAAATAAAAGCTCTGTTGCATTGCAATTTTTTTTTTTTTTTTTTTTTTTCAAATTGCAGACAATGCATAATGAAATGACTCGTGCGTCGCCGCCGCCGTTACCAGTTCCAGTGTTACCAAGGAATTCACCAACATTGAATTTTTTGTGGTTTATATATCTCTGAGCTTTTTCATCATTTATTCAAGAATAGTGTTGCTGTTGGACCGCAAGTGTCTATAGTTTAGATTACCTACTCTACTACTATTATTTTGAATTTCCAGTTTACAAATAAAAAACTTTTTGGGTTTTTATTTAAAATAATTTAACATTATTTCAATATATCAACCACGGTTGGAAAAGGGCTTACTATTGTACTGAATTTTGTACTATTTAATTTTCCCAGTACGTACGTACGTACCCAGTACCACTTTTCAACTTTCAGTACTATTTCAATTATTCGCAAAAGACCAATACTGAAATTTGTTTTGAGAAATAAAATTTCAAAGTAAAAATTTCAAAAAAAAAACAACGGAAAAAAGGGTTTTATTTATGAATAATATTTTTGCGTCATAAATCTAACAAAACAAGCAAATAAATTTAATTTATTTTTAAAATCAAAAAAAAAAAATTTTTTTTTGTCTTTTAAAAAAAGTTTTATTTTACATTTTATCTAAAATATAACACACATCATGGAGACTAAACCAGAAATAAATCAATATAAAAAGTTTACGCAAAATTTTAGACGAGTTATTATGATAAAGCATATGCTGCTAGGGTAAAAAGAGGATTTTTCAAATTTTAAACGAGTTGGAATCATATTATCTTTTATCATTTTACCAAAGATATAGGCGCAATATTTTAAATAGCCTGATGTTAAGGTATTAACATGATACTACTTAACAATTTTCTAACTTTAAAGCTCTCTACTAAAATGTTCTTAGTTTTAAACACTTTTTAACTAGTATCATACTAAACGCATTTCCTCAATACAATCTAGCTGAACACGCCTAAACACATTTGTAATTGTCAAAGTGACATTTTGAGTTAGTATATTATTTTAAATTTAGTAAAATTGTAACTCGTTTAAAAAAATATGTTTTTAAAAAATTATCTCCGCGAAAAAAAACAAGCAAGCAAAAAGTCTTGAAAGTAGTTAAGCTTTTACATTTTTCAAAATTTGTCGACATATATGTATGTTACATTTAAAAGATATATCGATCAGTATTTGATCGCTGCAAGGGGTCGATGGCAGAATACTCAAACCAAATCTTCCTTTAACGATGACAACCAATAACATATTAAATTACTGTAGAATTCACGATTGGAAAAATTTCGGTACTATTTGGTCATTTTCAGTACTATTTTTTTCAGCTTTCAGTACTATCAAGAAAAGTCGATTTCCATCACTGATATCAACCATGACAGCACGCTCTGAACGCGCTCTGAACGAAAAAAGAAACATTATGATGGTGAAGAATCTGGTTCCTCTTCGGCTTTTTTGGTCATTTGATGTGCAATGAAACAAGGTTATTTCATTTACTTTCCCGACGTTTCGACAGGGGTTGCTGTCTTCTTCAGGGGATCTTTATTGAAACAATTACAAACACAGTAGAACAAATAAGTATTAACAATTTAAAAAAACAGTATAAACATTTTTTCTCGAAATAAAACTTACTTAAAATTTAGGAAATAATAAAATCAAAATTATAAAAAACTAGCAAAACTTTTTGAAAAATAATTTAATTTACACAAAAACAAAAAGAAAATTTAAATCACTTCTTCTTATGAAGATCAGTCTTGTAATTGTGTTTAATATATGGATGTGCGTTGACAAAATTTAAAATTTCTGTGCAGTTACAAGAGAGCAGTATACTGCAGAGATGTTTTGTGTGTCCTGTTTTCTGTTCATGTTGTTGCTATTTTTGAGTATGTGGAGGGTTTCCATAGTGTACCTTTTGGCAAAGTGTTTCTCCGTTTGTAAAATTTCAACCTCCTCAAAGTTTGTTTGAAAAAAGAAACATAAACTCCACTCTGAGCGCTCAGAACTCAAAAAGAAACGCAACATTTTTGATTGACAGTTCGGGCTCAGTTCTGAACTGCTCTGAACTAAAAAAGAAAAACGCCTTAGCTAAAAAAAAACCAAGTGTGAGAAACTTAATAAAAAATTAACGTTATCAAACAGAGGTTTTGTAAGTTAAATAAAACCTCTGTTTTGTAAGTTAAATAAAACCTCTGTTTGGTAACGTGAAATTTTCATCAAGTTTCCCACACTATGGAATTGGACAGCAAAATGTGAACATTTTCAAGAAATTTCACGTTGCCAAACAGACTGAATGAAAGACAACCGTTTGTGCGTCGGTCGTGTCGTGCCCAGCGTTGCCGAAGTGGCACGATCGTACTTTTTTGTCACCATAATTTCCTCGTTGCACGGTGGCACGAAAAATTTCAATATGACACGTTTTTTTATTTCCATTATTTTACTTAAAATAAAAAAAACATAAACAAAATTTTATGAAAATTGGTTCAAATTCAATAAAAAGTGGGCACTTTTGACAATGCACGAATAAAGCAAATGAAGAATTGATTTTTGTCATTGTTTTACACCCCGTAATAAAATTTATTTCAGGTTTTTCAAGAAAATAGAAGAGTTTTTGGTTTTTTTCATGTGGCGCAAAAATTGGCACGTTTTTTTTCAAAAAATATGGCACGTTTATTTTATTTCGGCCGCCAACGCTGGTCGTGCATATCATTCATTTTTTGGTGCGCAATTTTATGTGAATTTGCTATGTACTTTTGCACAGTTTGAAATTTTTGAGTGAATTTCATCCATAATAAATGAAATTAATTGTTGTGCTACCACAACAGCTCATGAAGAACTAGGGCCTATAGCTTACTTACAACTCTCAACCATTCCTGTTTGCTTGTCTGCAGGAATGGAGGTGGCCTACAGTTTATTGCCGATTCCGAACGACTAATGTAAGCGGCACTTTTCTATGACAAGAGATACCATTGAAGTTTTTGTCAGTTCTTCGCAACAAGCATAAGGCGTTTTTAGTTTTTTTTTTGTATTATTATTATTAGGTTAAATAGGCTGGGAATCAAACCTATACCTCCGGCATGACAGTCCTATACGCACTAACCATCATGCCACGCATGATTTCATCCTTGCTCTGTTAAATTTGATTATTTGTAAGTTTTAGTTCAGAAAGTAAATATTGGACCTTATATTTTGTTGCAAAAATGTTTGGTCAGTTTATATTTTTTAGAGATCTCAGAGAAATCAGCTAATTTTTCCCACTTTTACTATCAAATACAGAGAAACAAATATTTTAGATTCACAAGTAAACTCTCTGAAATATAATCTTAAAATAATAATTGCCTCAATAACTCTTTTAAAGGTAAAATATTTGGATTTTTATTAGATTGACAGTTTCTCATATGTCAACTACCTAACTAGATCAAATAATTATTTAAAAGCTTTTCTTTAAAAAGCTTATAATTTAAAGTAATTCCTAAAACGGAAAACGACAACACTGCTACAAAGTAAGCGAAAGTTCCTATATTTATTCAGTTGTTTGCCCATTGGAGATTGGAGTCTTGGTGCTGCACAAGAGGAGTTTCATTATTCGTTTTCAGTCAGAAAACTTCTGTGTTTAGTTAAGGTTTGTTGACGAAACAACAGTTATCGTTTATATTTGTTAGGTCGAAGTTTGTTTAGAGCTGCGGCCTCAGCTTATCGCAAATATTTAAGAATAATTTTATCTTGTGGCAATTAAACTCTATTTCATTGTTTACGTTCTTTTCTTTAAATCACTCGTCAATAAAATCTATAAAGTGTGTTCCTTTAATATAAAAGAAAGCCCAAACTAAACAAGCAATAAGCGAGTGCGTGTTACATAGTTTGAGTTAAAAAGTGGTTTTAAAATTGGTGTCAGGAGAATTCATTGTTTTCCGACAACTATTCTATAGTATCCAGAAACTTTTTTAGAAAAAAAAAAGACAAGGCGGAATTGTTGACATGTCACAACACAAAAAGACACCTGATCTACAAGATGATCAAAGATTTGCACTGATGAAGGTAAGTAAGCCATAGCAAGTTCTCAATGATGATGATAATTATTTATTTATTTTTTATTTTTGATATTAATTAATGATAATAAATCCTACTGGCTTACAACAAAGCGTTGCGTAGTGACTAATCGATAATTTAGTGTTCATGTGTCACTTTGAGATATCAAGAAGACAACAACGCACTTGCATGGGGAATATTCATTGTTTGGGTTTATCTAAATTGTTTTGAAGGTTTAATTACCTAATTTGTTTTTAATGTAACAGTAAGTAATTAAAGCAATTCTTTGGGAGATAGTAATTTGTATTTGAAGAAATATTCGTCAAGATAGATAGACACATATGTACATACATTTCGATGTATGACACTTTTAATTCGAAACACTTAAAGCTTATAATGGATAAACTGCGTTAGATAGATTGTCTTGGTTATCTTGTAAGCTTTTAAATCATGGTTTACTATACTTATTTTTGTAGGTCAATAATGCAAAAAGAAAAAAAAACTTAGCTGATTTATTTTGCAACGTGACACTAATGAAAAGTATAAACTTACCAGCGGCTATTAAGTTTTCTTGAATGACTAGATTCTTAAAAACTTGTTTGGATTGTTATTTCCATATAAACATGTAGATAGGTACCTTCGTTTTTTTTAAAAAGTAAAGTCAAAAGTCTGTTACTTCATAGATATACAATATACGATATACGAATCAATTGATATAGGTACATATATGTACATATATAACTACCTAGAACGAGTTCTTTTGGGTTATTTTTGTCATTAAATTTGTTTTGTTTTCTTTTGTTTTAATTTTAATTAAATTTCAGTCAAAATAAAATGTTTGTTTCACTATTTCACCCCATCAAAATATACATATGTACATATATGCATATTTTAACATGCCTGAATTTGTCATTGTAATTACCGTAAATTTACCTACACATTTTGTTGTTGATTTACTGAATAAATATTATTATTGAGAGTTCTACGTGTGTTCTAAAAAAAAAATATCGATTATTGTAACTCAAATGGTAGGTGATTGAGATCCTTAAAAAGGCACTCGTGTCTTTCTTTAATGTCGATACCTATCATCAAATTTTATTTTTGGTCTCAGTCGCAAAGAATTTATTCTTTTCTATTTTTTTTTTAACTGTAAAGGTATAGGTAGACCAACTATGTATGTATACATGATAAATCTTAAGTTTTGAACCACAACCTAGACCTTAATTAGACCACCTTTCAACTTATTGCGATGTAGGTAATATTCCGTCCGTCTGTATCGCTGTGTGTACCTCGATCTTCCGCCGATTTTCTTCAAAACTTAGAATTAAAAAGTATGTAGTTCCCTAGATCCAAAAATAACTGTGCTTGCCATGAAACTGTTATGACAAAGGTTATTAATCTCGGAAACGGTTCTAACGATTTTGACAAAATTTGTGTATGTTATATTGTAGGAAAGCTCTGGATTAAAAAAAAAAAAAGAAATTAACGTAACGTAAACAGTATCTATTGATTGTTCTTTTCCGTTTTCTTCTTTCATTGACGTTTTATATTTTAAAATACAGGGTGTCCCCTAATTCGTGTTTTATATTTTAGAGGATGATTCCTGGGACCATTCTAAGAAAAAATTGTGTAAGCAAAAAAATCTATGTAAAAAATTGACTAAAAATGAAAAAAAAAAGTATTAAAATTTAAAGAAAGTACGTAGGTACAACAATATGATATAGTTTTTTTTATGAAAGCTAATGTTCCATTCTTTAAAATGCTTTTTAATCAAGTTTTTTAAATGGAAGTTTTTGAAAATTAAATTTCAAAGTCAAAATTTTAGAAAAAAAAATTGACTTTTTTCTTCAAGATCATTTTTTTTTTTTTTTTAATTTTGCGATATTAAGTTTCAACGTTTTTGCAATATTCAATGCCTTTATCAATTCTTAGTCAAAGACTGTGTTTTTAGTTTTTGAGCAATTAAAAATAGAACATAAGATTCTTCTTCCCAAAAAAAACCGAAAAAGGGGTTTTTATTTATGAATGGTAATCTTTTTTTTCAAAAATGGCCCATCCCGCGCTTCAGTAGATAATTTTTTTCCCACAAATTTTTTTTCATAGAATGATCCCAGGAATCATCTCCTAAAATATGAAGCACAAATAATCGGACACCCTGTATTTACAAACCTGCTGCATTACGTGAAGTTGCATGGCTTATCTTTAAATGGTAGACAAATTGTTTTTAAGATCTCTATTGATCATGTCGTATTTATAAACGTTGCCTAACTTTAAACAGTCCAAGTTATAAATAAACATTTTTAATTGTTGCAAAAGTGGTTAAACTTTTTATCTAACTTTAGATAAAGGAATCTTTTGTCTAAACCTTGACAAATATAATTGTTTTTTTTTTATCAAATTAATAGTAGTCAAAAATCTAATAAATACGACTATATATTTTAAAAACAAAAAAAATCTGTTAGCTTTTCAGATAATTGAAATATGTAACCAACATTTTGATAGAAAAGTTCAGACCAGGCAATATGGTTATTCATTATATTCTTAAGTATTTCACAAAAAACAATAGGAATGATGAAAAGATAAAAGTTTTTGCGTAGCCTTGTTCATATCAATTAAAATTCTCCATCTAAGTGTGATAGAGAATTTCGGAGTTATTAGTTTATCTGGACTTGTTTGTTTGAACAAACACAAACATTATGTTGTTCTGATAATTTTTTTTTTTAAAATTCGTACCTATTGTTTGTTTTGTGTTATTACATATACCTACAAAAATTTTTTTGCAAAACTTATTTTCTGCTTTGATAAGATGTTTCTGAAAGTAGAAGCTATTGTTTACCACTGTTCGCATATTTTGAAGCATTTTAAGAAAAAGAAGAACTCTCAACTTATTTACAAATGTTCGATTTTAAAATGTTAACATACCTGCAAAGTAAGATGGCGTCCTTATAAACAATGGCGCAAAATTTTAGACGATTTAGTATGATGTTAAAGCATTTTTAGTATGATGCTAGGTTTAAAAGAGGATTTTCCAAATTTTAAACAAATTAGAATGGTATTATAATTCTACTACGTTTCCACCGATCACTAAACCGAGCTTTAAGTAGATTTACCTAAATCTTCTCCAAATCCCGAAGAATTACCATACAAATTTATTTCCTAAATCTCGAAGATTTGAAACAAATCTTGTATAATCTTCAAAGGTCCAATAGTTTTAAAACTCGAATTGGCCTATATTTTCTAACACTGAATGCAGTCACTGGAAAGTGGACTTACATGAAACTTTTTGTCTCACTTCAACTTGGTTAGAAAAATGAAACAACATCTGCAAACTGCGTCAAAATAAATCTACTTTTACTCTTTTTGAGCGGCGGAAACACCAAAAAGATTTATTTGTTAACTTATTTAAGTAGTGTCATGTTAGTGGCACTGTTTAAAATTTTTCGTCAATAATTATAATACTACTGTTTATTTAACTCTGTCAGAAAAGTGAAGTTATTTGTCTGTACGTGACAAGATATTTCAAAATTGATATTTTTTTATCCTTAATTAGAAACTTATTCTTACTTATAATTCAGTTATAACACATTTTGGACAAATTTTTAAAAGTTACGCTTAAATCCGAATATTAAAATAATTAGGACATTGGTTAACTCGACCCGTCTGTTAAGTGACTGCTTCGCTTATATCTTTTTCTACGAAAATTTAAAGAAATACCATTAAAGAATTTGCAAATAATCGAATTCTAATGTACAAAGCAGAGATCAGAAATAACTGTTGACCTTTATTTTCAATTGGTTTCTCTCTGAGAGTTACCACATATCTCTAAGAAGATTTCGGTTACGGTTTGAGATTTATTTATTGAAAAACAAAATATCGGTTATCGGTTGAGATTTATTTTTTATTTTTTAAAATATCTCTCAATGGTTGAGTTTTTTACGAAAAAATTAATGGAAAAGGTCAACCTTTAACCTTTTTCGTAGAAAATAAATCAAAAATGGTTAATTCGAACAAAAAATTTTAATAATATAATTAAGCGACCTAGCGACTTCAAAAATGCATATTCGTAATCTAGGAAGTGCCACCTTTTCAATTGATGCATGTCATTATATGAAAAATCGACTTTTATCTTTAAATACGATTTGCGTGCTAGAGGCATCAAAGTTTGCATCTTTAAACTTGACTTGCGGCTAAAGTTAGCGACCTATCGACTTCAAAAATACATATTCGTGATCTAGGTAGCGCCAGTAGTTCTAAAAAATCAATACAAAAATTGGTAAAAAAAAGTTTGTTTTTTTTCAAAAACTTTCAAAAAAGGCCGGGCAAGGTGCTTTTAATAAAAAAGATTGTAAAGAGAAATTAAATTTTTGGTTAATGAGTATTTTGGTCAAGAAAACTGTTCACATTGGCGCCTGCCTGGCGACTGATAACCCCCTAAGCGGAGCAAGGGATTTTTATGTTTTTTTTTAATTTATGGTATTAAATTTCGCTAATGATAAACTCTCAAGGTTTTTTTGACCCAAGATTGTCCTTTTTTGTCACTAAAAATAAAATTTAAAGATGAAAATTCTCTTTCAATTTTGAATTCAGTCGCTGGGACGCCAAGCAAATATGTCAGGGAACTTGATGATGATGACTAAAAAGCCTAATAAGCTGCATTTCAGCATGCAGTGCTAACGAAAAACTAAGGGCCATACTAAGAGACATTCTGATTGATAAAATTGCAGATGAGATTTATTTTTTTCTCTCAGCGATTTCTCTCACTGGTTGACCGTAACATAAAAAAAAACAAAATAAAGGTTTCGCTCAGACCTTGACCGAAAAACTTTTTTTTTTAGAATAAAGGTTATTTTGTGACTTTTATTGAAAATAGCAACAAATAAGAGTTATTAAGGGACCTTTCAAAAGGTTGAGATTTATTTCTGATCTCTGGTACAAAGTTATGAATAAAATTAATATAAGACATATCAAATTATTATTAACGTATCGAAAATATCGAAATAGACGACTTAATGACATATGATTTAGTTGAATTTGTCTGTACGTGACCATATTTAAAAAATTTAAAATTGCTTAAAATAATCATATGTAAAATGTGTATGGTAATTAACTTTGATATTATTCTAATTAAAATAAAATATAATGAAATACAATTTTTTGGTGACTGGTCACACTAGCAAAATCAACAAATCCAAAGCTTAAACCAAACAATAATATGAATATCTATGCAAAAATTATAAATTAAGTCGAACTTCAATGACCAACTTGAAGTAAATAAAATATACTGGAGGACAAATGTATTCATTAACA
Source organism: Epistrophella euchroma (assembly GCA_947049315.1). Lineage (NCBI taxonomy): Eukaryota > Metazoa > Arthropoda > Insecta > Diptera > Syrphidae > Epistrophella > Epistrophella euchroma. Next base: position 41,188,378 of record OX346247.1, on the reverse strand, counting down.
TATGTATCGTGCAGATTTTATTAAACTAAAAGGCACAAAGTGTGTCTCGTATACTCACTGTGAGCTGTATATTGGGTTCAGATAATGAAAAATGCAATTGCGTCTTAACAATCGCTAATTATAATTTTAATTTGAATAATGTAACGTTTTTATCAAAAAAAAAAAAAATTATTCAAAAAATTCACATGTGCTTAATGTGTGTAAAGTCAATTCTATTTGTGCTTTAAACTCTTTCAAGAAAAATATAGAAAAAAATTGATCATTAATCTTTGAGTCAACCTTGAAATTTATTTTACTTGATTTTGGATTAAAAACAAACAAGAACGCTTCACCCTGTAGATGCAATAAAATGTTTGTGTTTTAGCCAAACAGTTAAAGTTCGTTAAGGGGATTTTTTTTTATAGAAAACAATTTCAATTATAATTATTGTTGGTAAAGCTAGTTTTACCCACAAGGTCAGAGTATATAATACGAGATTACTCATTCGTAAAAAAAAGTCTGAGAGAATGGACCCTTGCGATTGAGACTACACTAATACTAAGTACATATGTAAATGCATTATGAGATATTTAAATCTTACTTCTAAGACATTATTAGACATAGTACAAGGTTCTGTAATCGAAATTGATACTAAAATTGTATAATTATAATACTTTGATCGCGATAATTAGATAATAAAATTATTGTATGTATGTAGATCATGCTTGTGCTTGCCATTGATAAGTCAAATCAAACGTTAAACTTTCTTTACCGGGTGTTTTGCATGGAACTGATAAAAAATAGAAATCGTATGAGTGTATTTCATCCCGTTATGGTGGGAGGCGCATTTTCTTTAAATTTAGCTTAAAATATAAGCCAGAACCAGTGATTTTAATTATCTTTTTAAATCAAGTTGTTTGAGTGAGAATTATTTTCCAACTCAAAATTTTAGATAAAAAAAATTGTTTAAGCTAATTTTTGTCAAAATTTCACGGTATTGAGTGCTATTTATTTGCTTTCATCAATTTTTAGTCGAATTATAGAAACTAGGTGATTTATTGTAAATACTTCAAATTTAAGAAACTTTAAAATTGCAAAACCTACTGCTTTTAAGTATATAAAGTAAAGATTTTAGTTTTGGAAAATAATTATCTACATTCCAGCTATCATTTTTATTCGTGAGGAAGGCTCAAAAGCTGTTTAACTTCCCTTAGAATTTCTCCTATTCTCGCCTTTTTTTTAAAATATCCCCATTCCGATTTATTTTTATTCTTTCTTATTATAGTCGAAAAGAAAAAAGTAACAAAAACTAATTAGCTTAAAAATTTATAAATTGTTTGTGAAAAAGGTTTAGTTCCATAAAAAAAATAATGGGTCACATTTAATGCATTTTTTAAGTAAAAACATGAAAACAGAATGCATTTTAGGTAATTAAAAAGACATCTTCATGTTTTAACTTCAAAAAATGAATTAAATAGGTAAAAATTATAGCTCTAAAAAAAATGTGGTAAGGTATGAGCGGCTAAAACCGTGACAGTTAGTGTAAAAAACTAAGCTTTTTTCATTCGTAAATGTCAAAGTTCTATATGGAGGTAATATGATACTAAAAAAAATCTAGGGCCTAGGGCTGGCCAATTCGCTTCAAATGTTGTGCAGATTATTTGTATGTAATTCTCTAGCCGCTAGCGGATAAATTCAACTACAGTAGACGCTCGATATGGTAAAGTAGTTAAAACCAGGCCTTTTCACTATATCAAGATTGTTCACTATTACGAGAGAAAAGTCATAAGGCCCATCGCCCACTAGGCAACTTTTAGTTGCTTGCCATCGCTCACTAGGCAATTTCCGAGCAACTTTTGGGTTCAATATTTTTAATTGAAATGCTAACTTGGCCTTGTATTTTGGATTAGTGACGATACAAAATTCGTTTAGTGTGAAAATAAAACTTGTTTTTCGGGTTAAAAGCCTCTCATTTGGCAAAAAATTTGGAAAATTCCGAAACGTTGCTGGAAGTCGTTCGGAAATTGCCTAGTGGGCAAGGGTAAGCAACAAAAAGTTGCCGGGAAAAAGTTCCGCAAGCAACTCCGATCAACAAAAAGTTGCCTAGTAGGCGATGGGCCTAAAGGTTTTACAGAGTAAAATTTGATACAAAATTAACATTTTGTCCAGTGTCAAGTTTCAACTAGGTCAAACATTCATAAAAACATTATAAACATATTTCAGCTGGAATATATTCTTGTTGAGTACTGAAAAAAAAGTGTAAATAAAAAAAAATCTCGATATAGTGATTTTTTTGTTCACTATTTAGAGTAGTGTGTATAAAATTTTGTGTTCACTTTATTGGATAGTTCACTCTATCGAGATTCACTATATCGAGCGTCTACTGTAGTTACAATTATTTAATTATTATTTTTTTTTTTTTTTCAAATCTTCTCTAAAATGGTTTTAACAATTTTGATTTAACTTAGTACATTCTATTTGAAGTATGATTGCAATAAAACTGCATAATATTTGAGGCACTGACAATGGGTTTAAAATAATTTAGTTTCATTTCAGTTATTGATTTTATAGAAAATTTCTTGCCTAGACGGAGGGAAATACATGTAGGTATACAATTGTTGTCGTGTCTCAACTTAAAAGCAACCTTATTTGAATCACCCTATACTCCTATACCTTTAAATATTGACAGGTTTTAATATTATTACTTGTTCTTAATTTAATCGATGCATTTATCAAACCCCACTTAACAAGTGCCCCTAGCTAGTGTTTCGAATACAGCAATACTTATTTCCATACAAACCGGTGAGATAGCTAATTATTGTTCGATCAATAATAATTGTTATAAAGGCAAGAGGTCAACGGTTGTTGAAGCTTCTCTCAACAGTATCTATTTATATTTTTAATAATTTTGTATGAACTTATCCAAATATTTATCAAGGTATAACAATATTCTTGCTAAATGAAACAATATTTGAGATTTGATCACGTTTTATGAAATCAATTGGATTTTTTGTTTGTAATTTATATTAAATCTATGAAACTATTATAATTTAATAGCATTATCATTACTGCAAATCTTTATATTACGTTAATAGAAAAACTTTCGGAACCTTTTTTACTTTTTATTTTAGGGGCATTCATAAATTATTATTTACTTTTTCAATTCTCATCGTCACTGTTTCGCGAAAAAAAAAATAAAATCCTGCCTGTACAATATAATATGCAGTCGTTAAGACAGGTAATGGTCATTTTAATTGTTTTGGGTTTTTTTTTGTTTACATTTTAAGGTGGTTAGAAGTCTGAAATTGTGAGAAATATTGTTTATTATTGATATCGAGGTTAAACTTCATAAACTCGTATGTCGAAAAATACGAAAAAAATATTAATAATGCAAAAAAAATCAGAAAATTCAGAGCCATCTTTTGGCATTTTCAGATCAACAATATTGTTCTGAATATTTTTCAGGAATGACAAAATTCAAAAACTCGTATTATAAATCCAATAAAAAATTAAGCAGTACCTCGTTAGTCACATGACTTCTCAAGCCTGATGATTCGAACTGATAGCAATACCTCGTAAGTATTGAAAATTTTAATGCAGTACCTCGTAGTCGTAAGTGTCTATAAATTAATAACGACACAATTATTTCGACATAAATGTTATTAAGGCCCATTTGCTGAAACAAAACTTTAGTATTTAAGTTTAACATAAGAGCTTATGTGACAGTTTACGCTGAGGAAAAAGCAGAACATAAGCGTTTAAGTTGAACATAAATATTTAAGTTTCGTTTCAGCAAATGGCCCTAAATATAATGAATTGTTTATTTAATAACTCAAATCAACCATTTTTTTATTTCTTTCATTTTTTTTTATTGTTTGAAGAGGTTTTTTTTTTGATTTCTGAAAAACTTGCAAAAACGACTTACGAGGTTATGAAGTTTAACCGTCGATATGAAATTTTAATGAACAATTTGAATTTGGAACTTAATTTTGATCGTAAGTATTCAATTAATTTCAATGAAAAAAAAAAACAATGCGAATCATTCTTGTGTTAGTTTGCAGTCTATTTTCGGGACTTGCTAACATATGTAAATGTTTGACCTTGAAAATAAATGCACGGATTGAGGATATTAACGTTAAGTGAACCTAAAGGATGTAGTAGCCGTGGCGTGATGGTTAGTGCGATGGACTGTCATGCCGGAGGTCTAAGGTTCGATCCCCAGCCTCGCCACCTATTTATTTAAAAGAAAAAACGGCTACTGCCTCTTGCGAGGAATTGACAAATCCTCCAAGAGTATCTCCTGTCACAGAAAAGTGCCGCTCGTTAGCCGTTCGGATTCGGCAGACACGCACACAGGAATGGTTGAGAGTTGTAAGTCACTAGGCCCTAGTTCTTCATGAGCTGTTGTGCCATCAAATTTATTTATTTATTTTTTGAACCTAAAGGATATTGTTAGAAATAGACTATAGCCTATAGTAATTTCTTCTACATAGTCCCTTGAAATTATTTATTTTACATTATTGATATTACATTATTTTTAACAAAATTTAAGATTTTAAATAAAATTTATAAAATTTCTAGCAAAAATTAGTAAAGCAAAAATTCCGTTACCTAATTGGTTTAAATTTATCTGTTGATTTCTGGATACCTATCTATTTTTCTCAGATAAAGATAACTTTAACAAAGATGAACTGGATAAGTATATGTACGAACACAGTACAGATTCTAATTCATAAAAAGCGTTTAATATTATAAATCCGACATATTGATATCTTTTATGAATTTTCAAAGGTTTAGATTCCAATGAAAAATGCATGGTTTTATTTTGTACGTATACATTTTTTGAGCACTTCTTTTCCCATCAAAGTATAAAGCTCGAAAAAAAAGAGTTGATTTAACATTGATTTGCTTTAAAAGGAGATAGAATAAATATTTTATTATTATATTGTGTATTCATAATAAAATTACGACTTTACTTTATATCAGAAAATTTGTTATCAACATCTATCGTCATCATAGAAGTATATACAATAATTAAAAATCAACAAATAACACAAAGAAAAAAATATTTGATTAAAAAAAAAAAAGAAAATGTAAAGGCTAATGAGCTGCAAAGATTAAGATAAGATTAAAAATGTCTTAGTTGCATTATATTTTGCTTTAACATGATCAGTCAATAAAATGTCATAAAAATATAAGTCGATATGAATTTAAAATTTTTATTTTTCGGCACGCAAACCGCGAGCCTCATCACGTAAAACCAAAACGATCGAAATCGAACGATATTGTTTCGAAGGTAGCAATCTTTATTTTTCTGTACAGATATGATAGAGAAAGAAATGTTTGAAACGGTATCGTCCAATCGTTTTCGTTTAACATGATGAAGCAATGTATTGATACAGCTTGTATACGAATCTAGTCAAGATATTAACATTTTTGTGGTTGCCTGCAAAGCAATAACTAAATGGTCTAAAACTCCTTCAATGAAAACATGCCGCCTCCACTGAACAAGAATGATGTCAGGATTATTAACCATGTGTACAAAAAATCCAATGTCCATGGCATCAACATATTGACGAAAACTAATTTTTGAACAAGACATGAGCTCTGTTCAAAGCTTGGCCATGAGATTTGACGTTCCATGTGTATGTGAGAGAGGTAGAAGTAGTACTGAAAGGAATTGTTGTGTGATTCTCTTGCTCTGACTTATTAGTGGAATGTATCGACATAACTAAACGACATGACATAAAGTGCCCAGTGCGAAAAAACAAGCGGATTGTTGATTGGATTGTGGTTTGGATTTTGGGCATCTGTATGTTCTGTGGAGTCGGCGCACAGTGTGGGAATTTAGAAATCTAGCGGAATTAAATTAATAGCGCTCGTGCATTAAACTTTTTCTTATATTTTTTTCTGCTTATATAATATAAATGGCTCGTAGAATCAAATACAACTTAAATTTTTTTCATATCTCTTCAAAGTTTTTTTAAAACGAGCTTTGAAGTGACCGATCTCTCATATGAAAAAATGTTAATTTTCTGAAAATCACTACCACGCATAAAACAAAACTTGGGTTGGTTTTTTGACAACTTTTTGCAACAAATATGCTCAGATGTAATGTTAAAAAAATAAATTACAATTGGAATAGGTCAAAATGTGTGGCAAGGGGGGCGGGAGGGTTTTAACCTTACCAACAAGAAAAATATTAATAACATGTCCCATTTTGAACTTTTTATACACTTTTTTCTCCTAAATTCAAAAAAAAGTAAACAGAAAATTAAATAAAGCAAGTTTTTTATATATATTAACATATCTGAATTTATCTGAAACAATAAGTTTTATTTTTTAGTCTTATTTTTGATTGCCATATATATAAATCGACATCAGCATTTAATACATTTAATAACAAAAAAAAGTACATGAACAGATTTTTTAATTTAAGATGGAACATCAAGAAGCTCCAAAATTTCTTGTTCAATTGAACCTTTTTTTTCTTTTCGGAATGCACCTTAGACTTGCTAAGAAAGGGTCTGAAGATATCAAAAGCCTGCGTTAAAAAGATCTCTCATTGTTTCCAAACTGGATGTTTGTCTCGTAAATAGTTCGCGATATTTAAATTTGTATTTAAATTTGAAAAACACCCTGTACATTTGTATTGCTTTTATATTTATTATATTATAAGTATTATTTTATAAAAAAATATTTTTTTTAAGTAACATGTTAAATTTTTGTATAAAATAAATTATTGACTGAAACACTCTGTAAGTTGTAATACATATATAATATATGTATACAAAATACCTCAATTTGATATTATGTATTATTTTATTAATACATATTTTTTTAAAGTAGAATGTTAAATTTTTGTATTAAATATATATTAATTGAAACATAAAACACCCTGTAAGTTGTAGTATGCAAAATATCTCTCTCTCTAATATTGTGTTTGCAAAGAGAGAACACATTTCTCAAAGTTAAAAAAAAATATAAGAACAAATAATATTAGAAAAAGAAAAACAGAACATGATTTTTTGGACGGTAAGCGTTTTGAAAAATTAGCAAATTTTTCATGTGCGCAGATATGCGCAGCAACTTAAAACGCAATATGAAAGGTGAAATGTCAGCCTTTAAGACGTATATAGTTTCCCTCCTGAATAACCCTGAATACATTAAAATTTTCTCCAATAAATGTAAAAATTAACAAAAGAAACACATTTTTTTCACTTAAAAACACAATAACAAAAAATTGAACACCCTTTTAAATATAATTTTACTCACTTTTTTATTCTCTTATATTGTATTAAATGAATAAAAAATAAAAACTTCAATTAAGACTCACAAAAGACGTTTAAAAGTGAAAAACCCCGAACACCTTCGCACCGCAAACTTGACTCAAATAAATCACAAACTCTCACTTTAAAATCAATTCTCTCAGTAAAACATGCTCTCCACCTAAAATTTTTGGTATACTTGCTTACAGGGAGGTATTAGCTATATATTAAACCAATTTTTGCTTTGGTTCATGCGAATGATTTTTATAATAAAATTCCGCTAGATTGCCAGAATCCCACACTGTGCGGCGTGTAACGAAACTTTGAGTTGAGACTTTAGGGAATTAGCGGTTGTTTTACCTACATAGGTACAGACAGAAATAAAATAAAGGCATGCATGCGGTGGGCATCAGGGAGGGGAAGGCAGGTAGCGGTGCTTGTCTTCTCCCTAATCAAAATTAGTTTTCTAAACATTTTAGTACATTAGTTACACAATTTTAATTTTGAAACTCTGTTTTCTTTCAACATTATTTTTCTTGCGAAAATATACGTGGATATATTACAAACCTATACCTGCGCCGCCTATACCTGCGCCATTTTAGGACCTGAACCATCGCTTAACCTCAGTTAATCCGCCGAAATCGGTGAATTAAAAATTCTAAACCACAAATCAACATTTAACCCACGATTGTACAACTGGCACTTAAAGCATGTTTGTTATCGGTATGACCGGAAATTCCTTAAGGGCCAGTTGTACAAAAGTTTGATCCGTGGACTCAGGTATTTTAACTCACCAATTTCGACAGATTAACTATGGTTCAACTATGCGATGGTTCTGGCATCTAATTGGCTTTTAGCGCATATTTGAACCTTGAACCTCAGTTAATTTGGCGAAATCGGCGAGATGAAATTGCTGAACCACGGATTAAATTTTGAACCGCGTTTGTACAACTGGCCGTAAAAGTAGTGGTGGAGATCCGATTAACTGGCTGAACAGAATAGAATGACGGAACTGAAGCCGCAGACGGAACTGGAAGAGCTGTCAAAAAGTGTCGTACGTTATTTTTTTTACATGTCCACCTTGGAGCTGTACAGCTTTGAAGGTATTTTGAAGAAAAACAAAAGTATATTATTGTGTACAAGCTCTGAATTCACATTTTTTGTTTCCAATAATTTTCCTTTTAATAAATAATTTTTTTCGCGACACAAATAACCACAATATTTTGTTCCGACCCAAAAAATTGTTTTTTTTCTTCATACAAATTGAAACGTCAAAAGTGCCGTACGTCAAAAGTTACAAGTTGGTGAACTCTTCCGTCTGCGTCTGCAGTTCCGTATGCGTCTACGTTCCGTTGTGTTCGCAACATTGAATTTGCGTGTATTTAATATTTTGACAGCTATTCCGGCTCCGTCTCCGTTTCCGTCTGCGTCACCATTCTGTTCAGCCAGTAAGTAATACTACCTATTAGAGAACGACGGAATTCAGATGCAATGCAAAATTGGACATGGTTGTAGTTTCAGTCTTCTTGCGTTTCAAGGATAGTTCGTTGTTTACAAATTATAAATTACTAAATAATGTTAAATGTTTTTTTTTTTGTAATGATTTTGCTTATTTAGATGCTAATTAATACATGCATATACGTTGGTATGTACATAAGTATAGGTATGTTTTATTATAAACCAATTTTAAGAATTTCTAATTTCAAAATTTGTTTGAAAAAGTTTTAAATCAAGCTTTCTTATCGAAAATGAGTTCATTTTAATAACGAATCACCAAATAAAAATTTTTTTCGAGTGATTCAAGTCTGCAATTTATAAAATATGTATACCTATGCTGGTCAGGCTATAAGGTTTATGTTTCGTGAATAATTTCCATCGTCATGTTAAATAAAGATTTTTTTGTCTAAACTTTTTATCAATAATTAAATTGTTTTTCCGCTAACGATAATAATGTCAGTTTTTAATGAGTCGTTTATAAATTTGTATCCTTGTTACTCGAAGTTGAAATTGAATTCTTAAACAATTACTCCCGCCGCTTCTAGGACGTAATATTAAGTAGCATACTGAAATAAAAATATGAAGGAATTAAAAAGGAATTAAAAGTATTTGAAGAGTATTTGAGTACAACAATTTTAATAACTAAAGTAATGAGTACAAAATTTTTGAATTCTTCTGTGGAATTATAATTTACAAGTACAAGTAGGTACCGGTACTGGTACTTGGAAATTGTAAGTACAATTTCCATGGCATTGTACTTGTACCTACTTAAAATTTTAAAATACAAGGTAACTGTACTTTTACTTAAGTTTTAATTACGAATGTCTGCGTCTAGGTTTATCAGAGACTTTTTTCTTTCTATACTCATGGGCTAAAATTGTAAAACGATATTTAATTTCCATTTGTAATAAGATCGATATAACACTCTCGATATAGTCAACCATTCGTTATACTGGACAGGACATTATACAGTGAAAGCTCCTATTACGGACAGCTCCCTTAAGCGAACAATCTCCATAGGCGGACAAATTCTCACATCCGTGGATCTTGGAACTAAATTCCATACATTTTATGATCCCTTAAGCGGACACTCCCTAACTTGGATGCGGACAAGAATATTAGCCGTGATTTATTAAATTTTATTCCCTTAGGCGGACAAAAACTTGTTTTAGTAGGTAGGTATGTAAATTTCAACCCTTATTTTCAGAAAATCTTCTATACATATATCTTTTTTTTGCATTAAACCATTTCCCCTGGTTCACAGCGACAGTAGATGCGATGTCACCAAATCACTGTCTGTGATCAAATGCATAGCAGCTCTAGTCTGTTTTTGTATCTTTTTTTCTTGTACCTACCTATCTTCATGTTCCTTTTTAGTTTGAAGGAATTTCATGGCCTGCAGGTGCAAACATTTTTCATGATGCCACTATATTCTATATATATTTCTTTATATAACAATTTTTTATTTTTTCCCTTCCTTGTACGGTCAAGGTCAACTCCTTTAGACGGAGTATTGCCACCGTCGCTGTCCGGCTAAGGGAGCTTTAACTGTATTATGTATGTATCTTGCAACAGGGTCTAAAATGTTAACTAAACTGTCATGGAATATGGAATATTATTTTTTTATGTTTTAAATTTTACGACATTAAAATAATCTCTCGAACATGTCTGTGTTTCTTTAACATTTCGAGCTCCATTTCTATGAATAAGAGATCTTCTTTTCCCTTAAGCACCTAACCTACATCACCTGTTAGGTAGGTATATCGCAAATAAAACGTATCGGCACACAATCGTACTCACAACAAAATTCTTGTAGCCTTCAATCGCCATACTTTTTTTTCTATGACACAAATATCCAACATTGCCACACATACCACATGCACATCCAACAAAAGCTTCAATCGCAACAAACTCCGAATCCATCAATCTAATGAAGTAGGTAACATTAATTGAATTCAAGCGTGCAGCATTTCAGCAATAAAAGAAAATCATTGCAGCGTTTAACTTCCAAACACCAAAGTAATTATTCAAAAACTCTAACAAAAAAAAATTACTTAAAAAAAAAAAAAAACAATTTAATTACATATTTATAGAGAAAAATAGCAACAACAACAATAACAAAGCACCACTTTGGCACGCCATCCAGCGATATTTTATTTATTTTATAAGTGACGCATGAAGTCCATTATACTCGTTTCAAAAAAAAGTTATATGGAATTTTCACTGTAGTTGAAGACGAAAGTGAAATAAGACACCTGAACCACTTTTGATGAATTTTAATCGAATGCTAATTATTTTTGATTTAATGCGACGTCATCAAAAAGCTACCGTTTATTTGCAGGTAATTGCAATAATCCAAAAATTAGTAATAAAAAAAAAAAACGGAAACATACATATTTTTAGTCAGAAATCTAAGTTGTCACGTGGAAAATTTGGCAATCAATGAGCTCTCATATCTGTTTGTCGATGAGGTTTCATTATGTCTTGCCTGGCAATGGCACGCTTAAATTAAAATGAAGGTTTTGCTTGGCATGCAAATGAATCCACGCGCAGGCGCAATGTAAAAGCGAATAGTGCGATCTCAAATTCAAATAAATTTTAGAAATGAATAGTTTTTTTTTTTTTTTTTGTTTATTTTAAAGCAAGGGAAATGTCTTTGACCTTAAAGTTTTGTTGTGATTTTTTTATTCTGTTTTTTTTTTTTTTCGGCTTTGAAAGCAAAATTTTCAAACAATAAAAAAAGGGGAGTTCATATAGTAAACAAGCTTACGTATATAATAATAAAAATAATAATCTTTAATTACGTACTTGTTCCAAAACACTGTTTTCTTCCGATGAGGAAAAATCAGGGTTACCTCAAATGTGCGTCTTGAATTTGTAATTATGTACAAAAAATTTTCATAGCTGTTTTGGGTATCTTCATGTATGGAAATGTAATTAAAAAAAGGTCTCTGGATAGCAATGCTAGCAGTCGGTTTTGTTTAAAAATCAAAGCATCAGTTTTCTTATTCTGGTATTAGACTTCGTTCTTGTTGATTCTTAATTTCTTCAAAGCATCAGTTTTCTTATTCTGGTATTAGACTTCGTTCTTGTTGATTCTTAATTTTTTGGTGAACCATTTTTTTTTTATTTTGGATTATCTCCTCATCTGTTTAACCGATTTAAATTATTTTTTTTTATACAAAAGCTTCAAAAAAGTTGAAATCATACTGCATATCAAAATTTTCAAAAATGTAAATTTTGGATTTTTATAAAAATTTTGAAAATTTTTTTTTGAAGATTCGATTTTTCAAAAACGGGTAGGTAGATGATTTTTTCGAAATTTAGTTTTTAATTCAACATTAATGAATACTTAAAAATGGTGCACACATTTTTTTTCTTAAATATATTTACAAAATTAATTAAAAAAAAAAAAATCGCTCTTATGATTTAGAATTTTTTTTTTCTCAAAAGAATAAAAAACATTTTTTTTTTAATAAATTTATCTCAAATTATGTGGATAAATTTTCAATTTAAGCTCTAAGTTACATGTATAATACTATTTTAAATTTAAGGCTCCCATATAAAAATTATTTACTTATATAATACACTCAATCTTTAAAATTTGAGGAAACTTTTACTACAAGAGCAAGTTTGTGCGATTTTAGTCAAGCGTTTTATTTATTTTAAAAGAAGAAAGTTTGAGTTTTAAGATATGATTGTTTTGGAGATATTATTGTATTTAAGATTAGTTTCTTCTCTGTAAAACTTTAAAAAAAAGTTTCCAATTTTTCAAGTTGAACAGTTTTTGGCTACATTATTTTTCTTTTCGATTAATAGGTATAATAAAGTATAAACCGAAATATTAATCAAATGGGGGTATCAGCTGGGTGAGAAGAGTATCAAAATATAATTTTTTATTCAAAAATCAGTTCAATTTAAAAGGCGTTTTTCTTTTATTATTTTATAATGTATTTAAGAACTTAATTGTCTCATCCTGATATTTGAAACAATAAACAAAAGGTATCAAGTTTTCGACACTAACGGCCATATTCTTCACAGTAGATTTAAATTTGATCTAAGTGAATTTTAAGCCCAACCGGATTTATTCAATCCAAAAATTTAAATTCATGTCCATATTATTCACTCTAATCCAATTTTTATTTTCTTTTTGAATTTTGAACTACAATTTATTTATTTTTGTATCCTATTTATGAATGACTTTTTTTTGGAGCTCAAAAATCAAACACTTGAAACTTGTGACGAATATAAATTGAGTTTTAATGTGGATGTAAGTAGGTACTTAAATTGTACTCCGGAGAGCACTTTAAATTGGATTTATTGAGTCTGGGATTTAAAAGTTTGGATTTAACTGCGGATTTAATGAGTGAATAATATGGACTTGGATTTAATTTTTGGATTAAAATTAATTTACATACATCTGGATTTATTGAGTCTGGGATTTAAAAGCTTGGATTTAACTGCGGATTTAATGAGTGAATAATATGGACTTGGATTTAATTTTTGGATTAAAATTAATTTACATACATCTGGATTTAAGGATTAAACGAGTGAATAATATAGCCTTAACCAATTTAACATGAAAAGACAGAAAGAGTTACATTCAATTTACGTTTTAATAATAAATAATACTATTCATAGTTTATTTCCACCCCTTAAACTATACTTTTTTTTCTCGTTTTATAGTTTCGGCGAAGTGTTGCTGATGTTCTACAACCTGAGCATGATGACTACTACCTGCTCCGATGGCTTCGAGGTGAGTATAATATTTCCTAAGAACGTTCCTCTCATGGTTATTTGAACTTTTCCGGGATTTTATAAGACATTACTTAAAAATACCCAGGAAGCTCTACTTAATAACTTAATTTTAACTTTCACTTACACAACAATTTAAGTTTATCTTTTTTTTTATTTCAGCCAGAAAGTGGAATGCAGAAGCAGCTGAGAAAATGTTACGAACTGTTAGTAAAGAAACAATAAATTTCTTACAAACTTGTGTCTTTTTTTAACCACATTTTATCATTTTCAGAGCCTCAAAACTCGTGCCATGTGGAACGTAGATAACATTGATAAATGGGATTGCCCTAAAGTACTAATTGAATACACTCCATCCGGTCTAGTTGGTTTTGACAAAGAAGGATCTCCAAGTAAATTACCATTATAAATATTTTTTTTAAGTAAACAATATAACCTAAATAATCTTTCTAGTAATTGTCTGTTCTTTTTCTGGCATGGATATGTGGGGAATGCTGCATTGTGTTACAAAATTTGAATTCCAAAAATACACAGTCCTACTTTTGGACCGATATATGAGAGCCGGTTATGAAAGTAGCAAGAAATACGGTCCTCAAGCTCGACAACTTGTTGTTTTCTTCGATATGTCTAATTTCAATCTCAAACAATATGCTTGGCGGCCTGCTGCAGAGCTTATAATAACAATGATGAAACAGTACGAAGCAAATTATCCAGAGCTACTTAAAATGTGTTATATTGTAAATGGTAAAATAAAACAATCAATACAATAATTGTTTAATTTTTCAAATCTAACAAAAATAATTTTAACTTTATCAAAAGCTCCAAAACTTTTTTCGGTTGCTTTTAACTTTGTGAAGAAATTTTTGGACGAATACACAATGAGCAAGATTAATATCTATAAAAGTGGATCAGATAAATGGAAGTCACAATTATTCTCTCACGTCGACCCAGATGTATTTCCAAAAAGATTTGGCGGTAATTTCGTGGATGAAAACGGTGATCCTGACTGTAAATCTCTAGTAAGTACATAATACAAATTCCATTCGCACTCGATCCTTACATTTATACACTTCAGATTTGCTATGGTGGTAAAATTCCCAAAGAACTTTACACCCAACAAAGTGATGAGAATGATAGTGGCAAGACATTCATAGAAACCACTGTCAACAAAGGCAAAAAACTAAAACTAGAATTTGATGTAGCTGAAGATTCTAGAGACCGTTTGCTCACGTGGGAGTTCCGTACAACAGATTACGATATAAAGTTTGGAATTTACAGCATTGACAACAAGACTGGTGAAAAGACAGATGAAATTTCCTTAGCCACAGTGTACTCCAACGAAATGGATGAAATAGGCTTTATCAACTGCCGACCAAACTCCAAATGTTTGTTAAAACTTAATACAAAAAAACAAAAAATGTATGCATTGTCTTATATTTCAGATGTAGCTGTTTTTGACAACTCACACAGTTATTTGCGGAATAAAAAACTGCGTTATTCTGTTGAGCTTGTAACGGACATAGATGATCAAGTTGAGGAGCTAACAGAGGAGTTTAAAGGCACAACATTAGTGGAACAAAACTAAACTTTTTTGTTTTCATTTTTAAGAACTTAGTATTTTTCTATTTTAAATAAAATTCCTAGTAGGTACAGTCTTAAAATTTAATATTATCATAATATGTATGTTTACGTACTCATTAGCAAGGGTCTATAATTGTAAAATATATATGTAATAATATAAAAAAGGGATTTTGTATTTTAAGTTATAAGCGGCAATTTTTGTACATTTTATTTTACCAAAAGCCAAAAATGATATAATAGTCCTATCCAACGAATTTGTGATAACTTTGTATAAAACATTAATGTTTTGTTTGTAAATAAAAAAAAAAATAAAATACTAAATCTGTTTTCTTTAAGAATGAAACTAGAGGGGTGCCAATTTATTTTGCCATTAAAAATGGGTGTGCATTGAATTGAATTGAAAAATAAAACTCTGGGTACCCGCAGACTTCAACGCCACTGGCCCTAGCCTAGCCCTAGCCCTATGAAGCTGCATAAACAGTAGTTTTAAAAACAAAATTATTATAAATTGACATGTCTTGTCTAATCACTTCCCTTCTTTAAATAATTTGAAACTTTACTGTCCATTTTCTAATCATTGAATGAGTTCTTGAGCCTGACTTTCCCATTAATAGGTATAAAATATTTGATTTTTCGATTAATTTTGTTGGCCAGTCTATTATATATTGAATTTGAATACTGCAAAATATTTGAAAAATAAATGTAGGCTTCTAGTAGTAAAATAAAGATGAAAATGCTGATAAGTAGATTCCAGAACCTAAATTTTTCGAAAACCCAAGGGTTAGCAAATACAACAACCTTTGTTTTGTTTTTAAAAAGACAATCTAGTACTTGCAATGATCGTGTTGTAATCTATTACAAAATATCTATAGCTTTGTTCAATGAGGCAAAAATCAAATCAGAACAATCAGGAAAAACTCATTAGGAACGCTAGAAGAAGACAAAACAGAGACAACATAAAAATAAGTGCGTTTCTTTCAGTAAAAAAAGCAAACAAGTAAAAAAGAAGTAGACATAAAATAGATACAGCGAGAAAAGTCGATATAGTTCCAGCAGTGGCCTAGATAGGGTTATGTTCTGGGAGGGGGCAAACAAATTTTTTTAGATGGCAAAAAATGTACTTTTTAACTATAAAATTCCGGTATAAAGCGTAAGTACCTGGCCTATGATATCTCTTAAATATCTTTTTATGCATTTCAAAGAAGAAAATGACACTTCACTTTTTGCACTACATACGGGCCGTGTAAGCTTAAACTGTAGAAGCCTAAAGACATTTGGAAACATATTAGTATCTCAATTTCCGATTGCATCAATTGCACTGTCATAAGGTTTAGTTTCGCATGATTGATCCCAAAGGGACATTTCAGTTCTGACAACTGTCTTACTGTCAAATAACAACGGACGGAACATCCCCATCATAAAACTAAGGAAGATTATCTACATTTTGGAATACTTTTTTACACCTGAAATTCCAAGTAAAACAGAAAAGCCAGCAAATAGCTTCTTGTGTGATGAAAATCTTTCCTCAAGCGTTGAGATTAAAGTGTCAATAAAAAGAAAGGAAACATGTGATTCGAAAATAACTTTAGTTGTCATTTACTTGTGGATTGTAACGATGTTTTTGACGTTTTAAAATTCTAGATACTTCCACTTAAGTTGAAAATTACTGCGAATTTTGATTCTGAATTTTCACTCATATTTTCAAGCACTGCTTGCAAATAAATGTCAGCATGATTCACAGCTGCTTTTTTAAGCAACATTTTTTTCTGCAATAAATTGCTAATGGGCAAACCAAACTCGAAAATATGAATGAGCGACGATAAGGAATTCTGCAGAAATTACTGAATTTAAAAATACCATTCCATCCCTAGACGTCTCTTTATCATCCCATAAGCATATTATTTCTAGTGATTAAATCTATGCCCATATTATTCAGTCTATTTTTTAATCTTTCAATATATATGGCGGTAAGAATCAAATAGATAAGTAAAAATAGGCCTAAATTATCAAACCTAGGGCTAAGTGGCCTCTTGAATCGAGTTACTAATAAGAAATGAATATTCAGCATAATATTTAAATTTTAACAAAAATCTTTTTACCTAAATTTAAATTAGAAATCTAAAATCTAAAACACTAATTAGCATTAGAATTAAGAACTCACAAAAAAAAAAAGAAAAAACATAAAAAAAAACTCACACATTTGGGAAAATACATTTTTTTTATTTCCTACAAAACTATAATATCGTACTGTCCTTAAACATTACATCAGAATTTCGTTTCTATTTTGGATTGGCTTTACATTCTCAAGTACATTTTAATATATCTCCAGCCTGCATGCACACACATATTGCATTATTTATTAATGACAAAAAAAAAACAAAACTTCGTATTTCATTGATTCCTAATTTTCTTATGTTTCTACTTCTTCAGTTTCTACATAATTTCTTTTTTATCTTTTTTAAGCATAAATTAAATAATAAAAAAAAATTATATTTTTAGTAAATTAAAACTGTATAATAGAAAAAAAACGAAATTATAATTAAAAGTAATAAAAATAATATAATTACTGTAACTAAAAACAACTTATAATTAAAAATGTATTAATAACTTAAACATTTGCTCTCCTTCTTCCGGTTCCTCTTCTGGTCTTGCTAACCACAACAAAAACTAAACTTTTATATACCACGCCCCCATCCTACACCTATGGTGTTTCGGGGGGTTCTTCTTGCATTAGACGCCTTTGAGAATTTTCTATTCCAGGAATTACTATTGGCGAATAAACTTCTTGCACTGAATTATCTTCGCCATCAGAAAAATTTGACTGACCCGAATCTTCTTCTGGCAATGGAACATACTCAATAGTTGGTTGATCTGTTTTAAAATCTGTCGGGAGTTGCAATGGTATGACAGATTGAATGATATCTTCCTGATGTTGTAATGGTCTCTGAGGTGATGGAATATCTTTTTGTGTCACGGTTTCTATTTCCACAGAAATTGGAGGAGATGGAGTTGTCGTTGATGTAGTTGTTGTGGTTGTTGTTGAGGTTGTCGTCGGTGGAATTGTGGTTGAGGTTGTTGTTGTAGAAGTTGTGGATAAAGTATTGATTATAGAGGGAGCACCTGGTAGAACTTTGATATACTGTGAACTACTCGGCGATATGATGGCAGGCAACAAATCGATCTTTTTCATTGGCTTAGGGTTGTACGGAACAGCGACAAAGATTTGTCCAGATGTAAGAATCAAGGGAAGATTATCCGAATATGTACCCTGTATAAGCAGTGGTGTCTCACTGAAGCAAACTTCACGATCATTTTCGTAGCATTGCGACTTGCCACGAATACTAGCCTCCTGTGAAGACATTATAGGACAAAGCTCATTCATACGTTCAAACTCGCACATGATTGGATTATCTATACGTAAAAAAAAAATTATGACATGGTTTTTTTTTTTTTCAAAATTCTGTCAAACTTACGCTCAAGCCATATCTCAAGTCTACCCGGAACGCCATGATTTGAGCACTTTGTTTTCGATACAAGTTCAGCTGAGACAGAGGTTATTTGATTGTGCATCAAATTGGCATCACAAAGAACTGGTAAGCCATGGAAATCCTTTTCTAATTTTGTAAGATTGTTGTACTCTACTCTTATCGTTTTCAATGATGGAAGGACCGTCTGAAAAAGAATTTGAGAAAATCGAGAGGGACATCAGAAAACCAGAAGTTAAATATTAATACAACTAACTCACGGTTGAAGTATCTTCCAAAGTAAGCAGCTGATTGTGAGACAAATCCAAAGTATCCAAACTTTCTAAACCGATAAAATCTTCCGGGTCTATACGTTCGATTTGATTGTAAGTCAACATTAACTTCCTAAGTTTGTTCAATCCACTTAGGGCGCCATCTAACGATCTCAATTGATTTCGATCCAAATACAATTCAACTAAAAACGATTGCGAATCAATTCGATTCTCCTGACGTCCAGTGAGCTTTTGAATTTTATTGTATGAAATATCTAATTCCTTTAAACTTTCCAAGCCTCGAATTTCACTCATAGAAAATACTTCCATTTCGTTGAATGAAAAATTCGACTTAATTAATCTTTTCATGGGTAACAGTGAATTATTGAGTGATTTAATATTATTGTATGCCATGTCAATAGTTTCCAATGACTCAACTTCAAGAAACTCATCTTGAGCCAAGTACTCTATTAGGTTATTATGGACCTTGAGTTCTTTTAATTTTCTCGCACTACGCAGAACACCATCCAAAGATTTCAGCTGGTTGTTTTGTAAGAACAACGAATCAAGATTGGGCATATCCCTCATACTTTGCGGTAGTTTGTCAAGACTGTTGTTTTGGGCAAGTATGAACTTGGTATTGTGTAGGTCTGGCAATTCGTTTTCCAGAGATTTTATATTATTCATGTTTATGAAGAGTGACTCTAGGTTCCGGAGGTCTAAAAGTGTTCCATTTAAAGTTGTTATTTGGTTTCGACCCAAATGCAGGGATTTAACATCTGTCGGAAATGTCCCTTTATCAATCCTGGATATATTGTTGCTCACTAGAATCAAAAAATTTATTTTAGGATTCCCTTTAAAGTCGTCTTGCTGAACTGCTTTTATATTATTTTTCCCCAAATCTAACGTCAATACTTTCGGTAAATGATGCAGCACATGTCGCGGTATTTCTTCTAATTCGTTTTCAGCTAAACCCAGGTATTCTAAATTCGAAAGTCCCCGAAAAGGCATCTCTGGAATCGTCCTATAACGAAAAAGAATATACTTTTAATGTTCGTATGATTTTTATTTATTTTTAGTTTAATTAAGAATCACCAAGACGGTATATGGTAAAAAAAATGTATTAATGTTTTATTAATAGGGTTGTTTGGATGTACATGTTTAATAATATTTCCAGTCAAATTGTCTCACATTCGTCTATTTCTTCACATGTAATTTCCAGTTTTGCTCCTTTCTTCAAGAACTTGCAGAAAAAGTGAACGACACATCTATAAACGATGGTACATATCATGATTTTAGACAACGTCAAAATCAATAAGACTTAAGAATTACGGGGCTTACATATTATCTGCAACCAACTTCAGATTAAAATTTTTACGTTGACCTACATGTAATAATAAAAAATCCTTACATGCATTTTAAAGAATATTTAAATAAATTTAATAAATAAAAATTTAAATCTATTTGGGTTTAGGTTAATTTAATGTGCGGATGCTATAATATGCCCTAGGTTATTTTGCAATAGTTCAGGCCTTATAATTGTATTCAAAAATAATTTAAAATAAAAAAACTTGGTAGGTATGTGCTAACCGAAGTTTTTTGGGCGAATTGGTTTTCCACTTTCTTGTAAAAAAAAAAAAAACACTCATATGCCACAGGAGGCTTATATGTAGTATAAATTTAATTCACATTATACAGGGTGTTCGGTATAAAGTGCTGCAGAGAGCTAGAGTGAGTGCGTTGGGATAAGACAAGACAAAAATCGTATGGGAGGGGGTGTCTATATTCTCCCGTTTAGAAGGGAGGATCAATTTCAAGTGCAGCGTTAGTGCTGCCGTTTTTTGTTTTTTTTAGAAAATTGCCCCTCCCACCTAAACGGGGGGATATAGACCATCCTCCCTTACGATTTTTTTCTTGTCTTAACCCAACCCGTGGCGTAATGGTTAGTGCGTTGGATTGTCATATGCACGAGGTCTGGGTTCAATACCAGCCGCTTCCACCTTAAGTTTTTTTTCGGGCTACTGCCTCTCACATTAGCCGTTCGGATTCGGCAATAAACTGTAGGTCCCCTCCATTCTTGCATAAACGCACACAGGAATGGTTGAGAGTTTTAAGTCACTAGTCACTATTTATATTTTAACCCAACCTACTCACTCTAGCCTTTTGGTGCACCTTTTACCGAACACCCTGCATATTATTTGTCCTCTTAATTTAAGTCGTGATTTATGAAATAGATATACAGATTTTGTGATTTTGGGTCAATTTTTCAATCATCAGTTTCTATTTATCCCCCCGATATAGTTTAACAATGGAGTCAAAATTTTCGCAGAAAATGCCAAATACATTATAACGAATATCTTTGGAAAAAAAAATCAAACAGACAGGGTAGGTAACACGGTTTGACTGGACATTTATAAAGCTAATGGCACTGTGACTGAAGTGAATCATATCTGGATAGACCCATTCATTAACTTTTTTTGTATCTCTTGCTGCTTAAAGGTCATACATGAACTTGTTTATTTAGATTATCAAATTATTTATTTATAGCAACAAAACCGTAAGATTTGTTTTGCTATATGATAAGACTGTCTGTTTAAATTAATATGAGTGACACCTCAATTTTTCTTTAAAGTTAAATATCAAATGAGGTGGTAATCGTTTGTTTACTTTTGCTATAAGAAAGGTCTTCCACAGAAGTTCCGGTGAAATCTTAATAGCTAACAAAAATATTTAGTTTTTTTTAGGAAAATAAGTGAATTAAAACAGATTTTTGAAATTTTGCAATATTCGATATTGATAGAGTAATAATTCCGTATAATAAACTTTATAAAAAATATCAGTGAGCATAAAAAAGATTTTATATATTGATTTTAAGAGCCAGTTTTTGTCATCTTTAATCAATGATTTTTTCAACTGCTAAATAATATTATGTAGATAATGCATCAAATAGTAATGGAGTTTTTCTTCAAACTTTTGTCTACTAAAATATTATGGTCGTATTTTTAAATGTTGTCTAACCTACACAGTCTACCAAGTTTTAAATAAACTTTTTTTTATTGTTGCTAAAGTGTTTAGGGATACTGGGTGAAGATTAATTAGGCAAACAAAAATCACAAAATTTAATGGCTTGTTTGTGAACAAAAAGGGAGGAAATAAAAATAAACTTAAATTTCTCGAAAAATATTAGAAATTTAGAATATACAAATTTAATTTCAATAAATTAATTTAATAACTTAATAGATTAAGAATTTTAATTATTCAACAAAATATATGATGAAAATGCACTTGGGTGAACTTGTTTAAAGAAATAAGCTTAATTGCTGGTAGACCTTAAAGAACAATCTGAGCTGATATATTTTTAAGCTTTGAAAGCCGTCATTCATCCCAGCAGCACATAGACTGCTTTATAAAAAATAAATTTGGTGGCACAACGGCTCATGAATAACCAGGGCCTAGGCCTAGTGACTTACAACTCTCAACCATTCCTGCGTGCGTGTCTGTAGGAATGGAGGGGACCTACAGTTTATTGCCAAATCCGAACGGCTAATGTGAGAGGCAGTAGCCCGAAAAAAAACTTAAGGTGGAAGCGGCTGGTATTGAACCCAGACCTCTGGCATGACAGTCCAACGCACTAACCATTACGCAACGGGCTACTACTTAAACATAGACTGCTTTACGTACATGAAAAACAGAAATTTAGTTGAATAACTTAAAGAAACTAAATTTTTACTTAGCGCATCTGCGTTTTCTTAGACGTACATTAAATCTTTCGACGAAGTTTGCCTATAGATTTTATATTTTATCAAACAGTTCAAAAAGGTACTATCAGGTAGAACCGGCAACTCAGTGAATTCGGTAAGCCATGATTTTGATTTTTTTTTTTCTCAACAAAACCAAAGTTTCTTCCACAATCCCTCCATTTTCACCTAAAAAACTCATTGAAAACCGTATTAAAAATTAAATACGCGTATAGATTTGGGGATAACTCCCTGATGTTAAATTTGTGTGGTATGAAGCACGAACAAAGTTTTCTTCAATTTTCCAAATTAATGGTTTTGAAGATTCGGATACTTTCAGAAAAAAACGCCATAATTTCGTCATCGGCATAAAGTATCAAAATATCTTTTAATCTCGATGAGCTCATTAGTCAATTTTTTTTGATGGATCTGTAGGAGAGACAGTAGCGGACTTAGCTTGTAAGAGGCCCGGGTGACAATGCTAAATGAGGCCCCTTAATTTTACATTTGCCAAAAACTAACCTCTTGCAGCTCCAATTATTTCCATTTGAACTTGAAATTCGTCAACTGCAAGGGCGTAGCTGAGTGTACATATAATGCAAAACTTATAGAGAAAGCTGCTTTGCACGATCTTACTCTTCTAGTTTTATTGTGAGTTAAAAACTAATCAGAAGCTTCAGATTGAAAAATAATAACAAAATAACTAAACAGGTACCAAGTTTAATCAAAATCATAACCCTCTTTTTCTTGATGAGCTAAAACTAAAATTGGAATTTATTCTGTCCAGAGAATTACCCCAAAAATTACAGTGAACGCACGGATGCATAGGTACACAGAAGCACAGACAGACTGCCTAACGGACGATATGATAGAACATACTTGCTCGGATTTCTACATATCATAGTAGTGTCCAATTAATTTTTACACGAAACCAATATTTGCCCTAGAGCTATTAAAAATAAAGTAAAGAAGGACGGGAGGACAAATATTCGAAAAGAAGGACTATCTTCCCAAATGGAGGATGGTTGGGAACCCTACTTCGGCCGCCCATTGTCGAGCCTCGGAATAGACGCTCTTGGCTCATAGTATAGTTCGAAGGTAATTTTTTATAAGTTTTTAGCACTTAATTTAAAATTAAATAGAGCATTGAATATTTAAACAAAACAAGTACTTAACGATGTAAATTTTTAAGAAAAAATTAGTTCGCAAAAAATTTGTAAATAATTTTTCTAAATTTAGAGTTCAAGACTAATTTTTTTTAAAACTATGTGTATACTATATAACAATTTTATTAAAACAGAAAATTAACGAATGTGTAGATACATAAATTCCGGACTGACCATTTTTTATTTTTTCTAAATTATTTAAAAACTAATAAGTAAGCATGACTTTGTAGATGCTCTGGGGCTGTTTTAAAACACATATATTTTTGTTGAAAAAAATTTTAGAAAACGGTGCGGCATTTGGGGGGTTTTCAGCCCCGAAAATTCGTTTTTATACTCACACTGGTCCCGCCTACAGATCAATACAAAAAATTTGTCCTGCACAAAATGCAAGGTTCAGCCAAAATTTTGTAACATTTCAATGGACTATACCTACCTATACCTGGCTTTATTTTGAGTTTTTCTAAAATAAACAAGCTAGTAAAAACACTTCTCAACAACGGCTAAAACAAAGGTTTTTTAAAATGTAGTTTTAAATATATAAAGTATAAACCTTCAGTAAGGAACTCCATGATTTTATTTTATTTAAATCAATTTAACTAAATAAGGACATGCGTTTAATATGACGACTGAATTTTACTGATAATTTTCTTTCCATCAAAGATGTCAGTCTGAACTAGCGTAGATCTGTTCTTTTACAAGTAATATTATAAATATTTCTAAGGTATGTTGCATTGGCTATTTCGCTACATCCGTGTGAAGATTTTAGTTAAATTTGGAATACATTTCTTTTAAATTAATATTATCCACCTAGATCGACTTTTGTTGACCACTGTGCGATATCTGTATAATATGATACATACATACATACACATTAAAAATTAAAAATTAAATCGATTTTTATCAGCATTTTTTCGCTTTACATTACACAAATTTCAGAAACACTCAAAATATTTAAGCATGGTTAAAAAAAACCGCTGGAACATTTATTTATACATAAACAGATGTTCATATTAAAAAAAAAAATATTCTTCTAACAAGTGAGAATCAACAAGAACAACCTACGCAAAGGAGTGAGAATCGGAAATAGTAAATTTTCCATTCGTTAAGAGATAACTAACCTCCTTAAATCCCTACCGAAAAAAAAAACAAAACAAAAAGTATCACAAACAACAACCAGGGAAATAAACAAACTGATTAATTAATTTTCTTGCTAGACATGTATGATGTGTGTAGTTTTTACTTCCATACAAGTTTAATACCTAAATCGGATTTAATAATAAATACATAACTATAACGAACGCACTTCGCTTGTCATAGCAGTTGGTGTAAATACCTAAGAGTGCACAGCACACCGCATGACGCCAGGCGCTAAGCCATCAAGTACTTGACATCTTCATTCTCTAAGTCAATTGATTCCCTTAATGAAGACACTCTTTAAAGAACAATGGGTGAAGATCGTTAACTTTTTTTTGCTACCAACACCACCATTTCTAGATTATTATTACTTTACTTACTTACTTTTATTGAAGACAAGACACCACGTTCACATATTGGAGAGAACAGTCCATATACTAGATGGGAATTTGATTGTTGGCCTTTTGCACTGCAATTCAAGTATATGAATCTTTTGAAAAATTCTCTACACTACACTACAATTCGCTCTGTCTGATGGTATGTGGATTGTGAGTGATGGGGACAGTTCTCT
This sequence comes from Epistrophella euchroma, assembly GCA_947049315.1. Lineage (NCBI taxonomy): Eukaryota > Metazoa > Arthropoda > Insecta > Diptera > Syrphidae > Epistrophella > Epistrophella euchroma. The sequence goes on along the minus strand of OX346247.1, from coordinate 41,162,954 downwards.
CTCTCTCTCTCTCTCTCTCAGTCTGATAATCTTCTTCTTCAACAATATTATTTCTATGAACGTAGGTATATTATGTAGTTACGTTAATTTTAACTGAATTTGCAAATTCATTCATTTAAAAAAAAATGTAATTGATTTCGTGTTTATTGCGGCTCGGTAAATGTGGAAAAAGTATTCGAATTCAAAATGTCATTTGTGACAGGTTGCTCTTAATTAAGCAAATTATCATGATTTTGTGACTTTCTTGTTATGGATCATAGTACATATTATATTTAGTATCAAGCACTTAATTAGTACTGTGGGTGATGGAAGTCGTGGAATTTATTTCCAACTTACACAGTTGCCATATTAACGATGTTCCTTTTGATGACGTTGTGAATGGATGGTGGAAAATATACAAGTGCATAGATGATGACAGATGTTAAGACATTATTCACTCGTCTGACAGAAGAGTTGTCCGACTAGGATCAAGCTTAGGAGACTATAGGACACTCACCTGTTTACTCTGCAAAACTTATAGCCGGTTAATTTGCATAATGCAATGCATTATTCATTAACAGCCTCCTGCTTCTAAAGTCGTTTCCTAGTTATTTTTGTATTTAATGTCTATTTAATGAAATCATGGCTACATGGACTTCCTTCCTTTTACACTGTACTCATGGCTCTTATAAGCACATTCCGTTACGCATTTTTCCATAATTGCTGGCGCTATGCCTCGGAGGCAAAATGTATTTAATAGTCGTATTGGGACTATTTTTAGATCATGGTGGTGAATTCTTGTGTGATTTCAGTGGGTTCTATTTTTAATTTTAATGCAAATTAAGCGTTCCAATTAACGGCGCTTTCAGGATTAATTATATTTTGTAGACTGCTTTTAATAGACATGCATTTTATGGGAAATGACATTTTTAAAATATGTACATATTCATAATTATGCAATCAACAAGGATACGATGGAAACGGTGTACGTACAAGTTATCATAATACCTACCTACTTGTGACGTGTTTGAAGTGGGAAGCTAATCTTTAGGTATAGAAACTTGTTAAATGCTAATTTAATGCTTTAAATGGTAATTTTTTCTAATTTATTGCAAACTTCTTATACCTATATAAAATTGGAAAAACCTTAAAGAAGAAACGAATTGTATAAAGGTACTTGAATTAATTTTATGGAATGAAAGTTTTGTTCGTATTTTTTGTAGGTATTTGTTTTATGTATGATTTGCTGTAAGATTTATCTGTGGCTTAATTTAAAATAAAGCTATCTTTTTTCTCTTTAAAAAATGTTACGTATTTTTGGCATTTAACAGACTTTAATCTACAAAAAAATGGCGGGTTCGTGACACCCTTAGAATCACACATGAATTCTGACGACCTTGGTAGTACCAAATTTTTGTAAAGTTCATCAGTTCAACTTATAGGAAATTTTAAATTTTTATCCGAAAAGAAAAGAAATTGTTGCAGAATTTTATACATCGTTTCATTGTCAAAAATATCAAAATTTTGATTCCACATGTGAAAAGCTTACTTTTCAAACTCAAAATAAAAAAATAAAAAAAAAATACACCACGTTGCAAATTTTGCATAGTTTTCTCAAAAGTATCTAAATAAGATATGTATTAAAATTCTAACTGCCTTATTCATAAACAAAAAATGGTTATTCCAGCTCTCGTGTTCAGGGAAACTACACCATGGAATAACAATTTTCCGGACTCAAATGGAGCAGTAAGCAATTGTCTTTATTTTGAGTCCGGAAAATTCGTATTCCATGGTGTAGTTTCCCTGAGCACGAGAGCTGAAATAACCAATTTGTGTTTATGAATAAGGCAATAAGTATCTACGAAAGTTTAATCAAAATCGTTAGAGCCGTTTTTGAGGAAATTTGAAAAACTCAAAAAATTTGTACAGCAGCTCCCTGTTCTAGACGACATAAATCAAAAATATGAATTTCCACTCTAAGGAATGACATACCTACAAATTTCCTGTTCCAAATTTGAAGCAGAAACAAATTTTTTCAAGCCGGATTCCTTTCGAAATTGTAGGTACGTAATGAAGTTGATAAAATTTTTGTTTTTAATATACATATTACGCGCTATTTATGAAGAAAAACGACACAACTCAACAAATCTAATTTATCATAACCAGCAGAAAATTTAATAACAAATTGAATTTCTATTATTCAGTTAAAATATCAATGCAACACAGTAGGCGTGTTTTATTTGGGATCTATACAATTATACATAGTATATTAAGAAACTCCCAATAAAACGGATCGGCAGTAGCGAACAATTTTCAAGATGATATGGTAATAAAAAAGTTTTAAAAAGTTAATTTTTATAAAATAAATCATGAAAGGTTTTGCAAGAATTGTGTGAGTGAAGTGACAAATTGCAAAGTCCAATTCCAGACTCAAATAAACGTCAAAAACCTATCCACAGTAAGATTCTACACTTTAGCTTTTTATCGGCCGTAATCATACTGGCGAAGTTGGTTTTGTAATGCATGTTAAATCGTACTGTACTATGAATAGCTTTTTCAATAAAACACGCCTAATAGCTCTATAAGTTCTAAATATTTTTTAGTTAAATCTGATATTTTTTGATCGGATAGTTTTTCTTTTCTACACAAAATTGCAATGTTAGCTCGAATGTTTTTCTGCCAAACCGACGATATATCTAGTGATCTTATCAATTTTTGTAGTGTTTGAGGAAATTGAAAAGAACATGAATTCCGTCAACTTTTTGATTTAAAGAACTAGACATCTCACCTATTTTCCTATCTTGTAGGAAATTTCAGCAGGAAATTTCCTCCTCAATGAAAAATTTAGCTGAATTCATCATTGAATTCAAGTACCACTTCATAGCCGAAACAGTGTGCACTGATTACATCAGTAAAAAGTAATGCATTGTTTCAGCAGTTCTTGATTTTCATTACATTATCTTCTTTGCACTTGGGAACCATTTTCAAATAACCCCTTCTTTTACTTTTTTCAAAAAAATCCAACTGATTTCAATACGAAATTAAAACTTGCTTAAGAAGAAAAATTAGGCGATGATTCAACTGACGAAAAGTCATGCATAAGTTCATCAGTTCGTTGCCAGTGATGGAAAACAACTTTTTTCGATAGTACTGAATTCTGAAAAAAAATAGTACTGAAAGTAACCAAATAGTACAGAATTTTTTCGCAATACTTTAGGATTCGTCCAGTTGCAGCTTAAACATAAAACACAGCTAAAAACTTGATACCTACTTGATGCACTACCTTATCAATGATCATTGAAATAATAAATGCCGTTTCATGAAAGGTTGGGCCGAAATTAACTTTTTTTTTATCCAGAAATATTAATTAAGTTATAAGCTTTATTTTGGCATCAAAATAATCATAGATTTTGAATCCTAAACGTCATAAAATACATCATTAAAATTTTCAATGATGAATTTCAATGATAGCTATAACTGGCCCCTAACAACGTTATCGTTAAATTTTCTTAAACGTCATTCAATTCACCGCATCAAATTCAATTATTTTTAAACCAATTTTATTCTAAAAACTAGGAAACCTACTAGCCTTGCTTCGCCCTTTATTTAAATACTCTGAAATAATATTAATATTAAATAGATTACCTGATAAATTTTTAAAAACACATTTTGCCAGAAAAATTTTGAAGTACATAGTACCTATTTTATTTTTAGGGGATGGATTATGAATTTTAAATTCGTACTTTTGGTGTAAAATTTAAAATCAAAACGCACCGTTCAGCGCGAAAATCCATCATACAATTTTTAAAATATAACATATTATTTGTGTTTGGAATATTTTACGAGTTAAGCCTAACTTAAAGATCTAAGCGAAGTGAAATTTTCATACAAAAAAAAATTGCTTTTTCCAGGCGTGAAAAAGTAATAAAATTAAATGAAATTTTTTAAGCGACAAGGAGGAATAAATTTGTTTCGAAGTAAATAAAATTCAACGGGCTAAAACATTCGCACACAAGCATTTCTAGCACATGTATTAGTTTCTCACTTTTGTACTTTTTACAAAAAGTTTTGAATGTATTTAAGCCTTACGACGTCATAAGTTAAAAAAATTATTTCTTTCTTTGATATCACGGTTTTGGAATAACCCCAAAATAAGTAAATTTTCTCAAAAATCTTCCTACTTCTATTTAGGTCATGTGCATTTTTGGAAAGATTATGGTATGGAAGTTAAAGTTTTTTCCTTGGGAATCACATAGTATTTTGAAGCGAATCCGTTTAGGCTTTTCTTAGATGTATAAACTGATGAACTTGTAGACGCATAGAAAAACAGAATAGCGGAAGGTATAACTTTCAAGTTTTGGCGGTTATTAACACATGATATTTTTAGTTTTCAATAAACTTAAAAATGTCATAACGAAAGGCGCAACAAAAAGCACGTTTTTGAATTCTCGATTTATTATAATTTCAATTTTTATAAAAACCATGAATCCAAACGAAACTCAACACTTTCTTGAGTGATAACCTTATTTCAAGCGATTGAGGGTCTTTTGGGAATGCTTGCATGTAAATTTTTTTTTCAATAAAGGGTAAATTGAATATAAAAATAAGTTTGAAATCAACTCTAAAACAAAATTTTAAATAGTACTGAAAGTTGAAAAGTGGTACTTACGTACTGGGGAAATTAAATAGTACAAAATTCAGTACAATAGTAAGCCATTTTCCAACCGTGGTTCGTTCTCTAAATCCACTCGTCTGCTTTGTAAAGCATACTCTGCGAGAGAAAAAAAGTTCTGAAAACTCTCTTTGGCTTACTTCGCCCACAAATATGAAATTGATGCTGAATTAAAGTCGACGTTTTCAAATGAAAAGTAGTAAGTTCTCATTTTTAGTTTTGTATTCTTAATCGCGTCGTCTGCTTTACATAACCTTCTTCTCGAGAAAAAGTAACGATAATCTTAAAATTGCCCTTTCTTTTTCCTGGTACAAACAATGTGAGGATTTCTGTAGTGCAAAAATATGTACCTATCATTTCAATTCAACAGGCCGTGAACACATGATCCTCTGAATTTTTTTCTTCTATTGTGTATTTCTTTTGTGGCGCGTGCTTTATTTGTTGGCTTTGTTGAACATTTTTAATATCTACTTTTGTTTTATATTTTCATTTCAAGTTAGTTGTTCTTTTTCTATGGAAGAGGGTGCTACATTAATGTGGAAAATAATGCCAAAGGTTAGTAACTATTTATAGTTACATATGTATGAATAATTATTGTAAACTGAATATTTTTCTATTCCTAGGTTACTCGAGGAGCCACAATTAATAATTTTGTAGTAATTAATAATTTGTTGTGATTCTTAATTTTTTAAATTTATATTATGTAAATAATAATAAATAAATTAAATCAGTTTTTGTTTCAATGAGGGAAGTACATTCTACTATTGAAAAAGGTGGTGAAAAGCCAGTTTGTTTGTAATTGGTGATTTCACTACTACATTTTTCATCGGGCAATAATAAGTCCGTGAATAAGCAACTCCCAGTTACCTAATGATTTCACTATTCAATTTTCATCACATTTTTCATCGATGAAAATAAGCAGATGAATCAGCATGTTACATTGATGCAGTGATTTCACTGTTTAATATTCATCATATTTTTCATCATATTCCAAGCTGGTGAAAAATCAACTTCCAATGAACCAGTGATTTCGTTGTTGAATTTTCATCTAGAAAGTGGCATGTGCCTACCGCCAATGACATGCCCATGTTAAATTCATCAGAGAAAAAAACACAAAAGTGGCGGGTGCAGCTTCTTTTCCTCAAGGAAAAAGCAGCTTATTCAGCACTGAATTTTTAGAAATTTCCTACTGGGTACCTGCATACAATTTTACATACATGTACAATCTATAGTCTCCATTGAGCACTTTTTTAATACACCTTGATAAAACTTTTATCAATATAAAAATTAATTATTCGTTCTGCACTTCCATTTTGAAATTCTGTAGTATTCTGATTTTAAACAAGTATCTCATTCCGTCATCTGAAAACTATTTACTTACGCTTTTTTATTTATTTTTCCAATTCAATACGAAATAACGCTACCTCGATTTCAGTCGTATTATACATGAAAGACCGTTATTTCTCGTTTCAATCTATTCGTTTGTCAGAGAAGAGCAACACATATTATACACACAAGAATATTCTACTAATACAACAATAATATCAGAAGGAAATATTTTCTTGGAAGCAAATTAAATGATGATCAATTGTTATGATCAATCAAAGGCCAAAGGCCAAATAGGTCGTGTGACAATTAAATTAAAACTGATCAAGTTCAGTGAATGTTGATCCGAAGACGACGACGCACGATGATGATGATGATGTTTTCATTTTATTAGGCACACCCTCTGCACCCCACCCGATTCGATACCATATATTTAAATAATTTCAACGATCAAGACGAAGATGGACGATCGACTGACTCGACGCATTGCTGATTTTTCTATAGGATCTAGTCGATCTTTTCATCATACTAAAAGTTTTCAAGAGTCGAAGTGTAGAACTACTGAACTTCCCGGCATTATTATTCATTCCCATTATTATTACGAATAACACTTCAGTTGCCAACCTCTTCATGGTGAAAAGATATACCTATACAAAAAATAAAATATATCATGCATATTTACAAGTGTCCATAGAGGGTCCTCTTGGTGACATTATATCGGAGAAATAAACACTCATTCGCCTTCTTTTTTATACCGAAGCGAAGATATCAGGAATAGCAATGCGCAAAAGATCCACGCCGCGCCGGCCACCACAGCCGGTTACCGCTGAGCTCTGTCAATTTCGTCAAAGATGAGCGACTAATTGAATTTAGTTAAGACTCGTGTAGACTCACTCGCATTCGACGCAAGGCAGAAGAAAATACAATAATAATAATAATTGTTTGAATTTGATTTGGAAATTTTACGAATTAGTAACTTCCTCATTTACATAAACAAAAGACCAACCAACTCAACAAAAGTAAGTTATAGTACATTACTTTGTAAATATAATACCTTCGTTATACGTTGTTTTTCTGGACATAATTGCTTGAATAAATTGTAGGAATAGTTGTAATAGAACAGGCGTCTCTTACTCAAGGATCATGTAGGAAGGGGCTTTTGATTGCAATTTTGCAATTACACGTACATATGTATGTATGTATAATCCAAACATTTATATAATTTTCAAACTAATTAAATTTAAAGTGTTTCACTCGTTTTTGATTCCAATGGAATATGAAAAACTTTCTTCCGTAATATGTGAATCTATGTAGAAGTAAAAACTAAAATGAATTCTTCAATAATTTCAATTTCAGTTCCAGAACATCCCAACAAGAAGCATTTACTATTTAGACAATTAATCCATCACATAGTACTTTTAAAAGTATGTGTGTTTTCAGAGTGCACTCCTCTCCTAGCACTCTTTTATGAAATCCGCGGTGAAAAAACACTCCTAAATCATCACTTCGAACAGGAAATGGAAGGTTTTTGGAGTGTCGGCAGTGCGAATGGAGTGAATGTGCAGTGCTAGGAGTGGCCAACGGAAAACGACATTAAAGGCCTCGTCAAACAGAGTGCAGTCTGGCGGCGGTCTTTGTATAAATTTACAAACAAAACTTGATCAACGCGTTCTTTCTCTCCCAGTAAAGTATTGACCGTCCCGTCGGTCCGCACTCTGTTTGGCCAGGCCTTAAAGAAAATCATTTTTGAATTGTATATCTGGGAAGGTAGTTTATAATATTAATAAGGGTCAGTTGGCAATCATAACCAACGGTAACGTGTTGTCAAACTCATGCTATCAGTTTAACTGGGTTTCTGATGAAAAGGAATGAGAAAGAATATAAATTCATCAATTTTTGACGTAACTAAATTTCAATTGGCTGTGAGGTTTCTAAAATTTCCAAACAAAAACGTCAGTTTTTGTAATAGCGTTAGCACCAGTGTACTCAGATTGGTGGCTTCTACCACCATTATGGTGGGAAAAAGTGAGCTTGGTGTGGAAAAAATTCATGGTGGGATTTATGGTGGAAAATTATTCGAAAAATTTTCTTACTCACAAAATTTATCTATCTACCTACCAACCTATTTCCTATGCTCTGCGACTGCCCAAACCTCCAAACAAACCGCCTCCGTTACCTTGGAAACAGGTTTGTTGGATAACTGGACGGTTTAGCGCAGGTCTCAATGGCAAACATGAGGAAATACATAGAAAGCACAGGCTGGTTCGTAAATGAATCAGTATATGTAAACCGATAGTTTAGGTTTTTTCTCTGTTTACAGATCATCACAATTGACCAACAGGCCCCTGTGTACGCAACAGCCTCAGAGCTGGACACACCCCTCCTAACCTAACCTATCCTACCAACCTATTTTACCTCCAATTTTTTTTTATTTGGTCTGACCATTATGACGCAAAGAGATTAAGTCGCTGTGCTCTTTATTTTTTATTTCTGTCCTTTGCATTTTTATATACATATCTACATATGTATATAGTTTAACTCATACCATCAAAAATCCGAATTTCGGAGTCACTTTCAAGTATACTACACAAATGCCGAAAATTAGAGTATGGTAAGGCTGGTAGTATGTTCTCACTACACGAAATTGCACAATTTTGGATTATTTTTCCGAAATCTTCTTCAAAATTGCACAATTTCCCATACAATGACGCAATTTCAAAATAACTAAAATCACCTCAATTTCAATGAAATTGCTTACAAAATTACGTTTATAACAATTTTGCAATTTCCCAATAAAGTGAACGAACAGAACTATTAAGAATGACTGTTAATTTCATTCGTTGTTGAAAAAAGTATATTTGACCTGGCGTTTCATAAACAAAAATCTTGGACGTCGACTAAAGAAGAGCTTCTTTTTGAGCTCTGCTGGGAGCAACAAATTGGCCAGTTACGTGGAGCTCGAAAGAATATTCACATTTATCACGAAATTGCAACTGCTTTGAATTGCAGACGATTTAGCTGGTCGGGTGATGAAGTAAAAGTAAAAACCTTACGACCAAATTTTTCAATTCTTTTAAAAAAGAAATAAATTTATTTTCTAGAAGAAAATCATGGAGATTCTGACAGCGCTATTACTATTATTTTTGACGTAAGCTGTTACACGAAATTGTTTCATTAAACAAGTTCAGGAAAATAAGATCTTAGAGCCCTCTGCAATCTTAGTTACGTGAACAAGATTCCTCTGCAAAATTTCTCAGTTTTGATGTCAAGACTTTGAGGAAAAAAAATTCTGGATTCGCTTGCTCACTTTTTGAAGTTGAGAAATCTCAGAAATCTCATTTTTCTGAACACACCAATTTTCAATGTCAACACTTTGCGTAATTTTGAAATTGAGTTCTCGAAATTGTGCAATTTCAGGCTCAGTGGGCACATACTATTACATTTTCTCGCTCATTGTGATATTCAGAAATTCAACACCAATGTGCTTCGGTATCTCCTTTAAACTCTTTAACCTATAATCATATAATAAAAATAATATAATAAGAAAAATGAACTGAACATATAGGTACACCTCTTCCTCAAGGAATAACACATCGGTAATGGAAAAATCGGGAAATGAAAATAAAGAAGAATCAGAAGAAACAAACTATTTATTAACATTTAACTTAAGATGCTGGTTTCTGAATTGCTCATAATGAACATTTATAGCCCTTTCACACTATCCCATCAAGTATTAACACAATGTCCAAAAAAAGTGGGATAGAATTCCTTACGACTGCAAAATTTGTGTGAAGAAAAAGTTTTCGTATTTTGCTTCCAAACTTGCGTCCAAACAAATCAATTCACCATAACCTCAAACCCGCAAGTGGGATAAAATATGTGAATGTTTTTAGAACCAATCCTAAAAATTTTCAGGTCAAATTGTGTGAGATGGAGTGTCAAGTCGTGTGGAATGAAATTTCATATTTTGTTTTCACACTATTATACATGATTTTATCCCACTTTTTTGACATGGTGTTAATACTCAGTGGGATAGTGTGGAAGGCTTTTTAGTTAAAAGTTATGGGAAACAAAATATGGTGTTTTTTTTTTTTTCGTCCAGTACAAAAATGGTAGGACTTTTTGTCCAATTCGGTGGAATCTTCAAAATCTCATCTGGCATCACTGTTTAGCATCACTATGAAAAAAAATTCCCCATAAAGATACGTATTAAATTAAATAGATATTTAACAAGCAAACTTACTCACTTTTTTTAAATAAAATTTGGGGGAAGAGGTCGGTTCTCTAGCTAATATAAATATACGTACTCTACATCTGTTCTAACATGCATTTAACTGATGAAAGAAAATAGAAATTTTCTTTAATAAATAAATCATATTATGTTGGAAATGAATTCTTTGGATTTTTTTTTACTTTCTTATATACGTCATCTACTGTAGGCATCTTAACCACTCTGTTTAAAATTTTACGCCTATGGTTTTAAATATTGTTGCCATCAAACAAGAAACAGCTCGGCTAGGCTGAAAAAAATTCAGGCGAATAGCTTTACACAACCACACCTGTGTTAGATAATATATTTTTTTCAATTTTTCTATTAAATACTTCTACCGCAGAAAGATAGTTTTCGAAAGTTTTTTTTTCACAAATTAAAGAGAAAAATTAATTTTATCAAAGACGTTATTTTCGATTAATCATCCAGATCCAGAAGCCTTGTGGTGGAACCCTTCAAAATGATATTTCTTCAACTGAAAGTCTGATGAGAGGCAGACAAATGTTCCTGTATTTAATTTCAAACCAAAAGGAGCAATGTTATGTGTGGCAAGCTTGCGCGACCACCTTATATACTATTGTATCCGACCTTGCACCTTTTCTCAAACATAATCGGTAATCTTACACTTTTAACTATTACAGTAGCTGATCTTCAATCGTTCCCAAAGAAGTTAAACCCAGAATGAAGCCACATAAAACCAATGCGCACTATAGGCAATTCTTTTGACCTTACTTCTGATTTTACTTTTTATATGAGTTATTCGATGAAAAAGTGGACATGAAGATACAAAAATCAAAAGTGTTTGCTTCACTGTCCACTTCTGTCGATATCTTCTCGTTTTCAAATCAGAATAGATGAAGCGTTTTGATGAAGAAGGGGGTAAATTACATTTGCAACATTTCGAGATATAAGGAGTTAAAGTTTTTTGTTGAGAACTTTTTTCGTATTCTAATCTAAATAAAATTGAATAAACTAATAAAAAAAAATAATAGCTTTTTAACAATGTTACTTTTATTTCATTACAGTAGCTTGGTATATTTAAAAAAACAAAAATTTTCAGAAAAAGAGCAGTTAACTCTTTCTTGCACAAAAAGCTTATTAGTATTTTGAGTTTTTAAGAATACAATATTAAGTAACAATATTCATTTTTTTTCTTCTTATTTTGAAAAGTTGTTATCTGTTCGCATGGTTCCGATATAGCTTTTTCATAAAACCAGTGGTGTTCCCCTTGGTATGAACCTTTAAATTTTTTATTTTCTCAACAGAAAGCTGCTTTATCTTTTTTTCTCGGACGAAAAAGGCTTGGTTTTTGTCTGGAACTATGCGGAGGTTTTTTTGCTATAACAGCTTCATTGAATAAAGCATCTTCCTTGTAGCATGCCTTATAAAAATAGGATCCATATTTGTTTATTCGAAGCCATTTAACGCTATCACGGAAATTGATTTTTTTCATTTAATATGTTTTTTGTAACATTTTTAACGGTTAATTTTAATGGAAGATTTTCTAATGATCGAAAGTGGTTCTCCAATGTTAATTATAAATGTGTTTTTTTTTTGTTGGCACTTTTTATTATTTGTCGGTATTTCTCAGCAGTGTAAATGGTTTCGTTTTTTCGTAACTCTTTTTCGATTCTTCCTTAATCCCTGTCACTGTCAAGATAAGTATGGCCCCCTTCAAGAAATTTGTGAGCAATCAGTTCAAAATATTCCGTCAAAATAAGGACTTGGTATAGGCACAATAAAAAGAAGTTTTTGTTTCAATCAGATGTTTCCTCCAGATGTTTCCTCTTTTTGGCAATTTCACATTCTTGGAAGAATGTATAGAGTGCACTCATTACATCGGTGCTTCCTCTGTCTGCAACATCTTCGGTCCAGGTTAACATATACGCCATCTTCACATCGGAAGTAATGACATGGATTTCTAGATTATAAAACCACATCTGCCTCAAGTAAAATGCATAAACTTCAAAATAGAAAAATTGGACAGCAGTTTAACTTTTCGTTTTTATTTTTTGTTTTACTTCAAGAAAATGCATTGATGGAGTACATAGTCGCTTAGAACCTTCATCGTTACTATAACCACTTTAAATATGGGTTTTAATTTGTCTGTTTTTAAAGTTATTTTTATTTCACCCAAAAAGGAGTTAAGTGCTGTTAGCCCATTCTTCCTCTCATATTATACGATTTTTATAGTTGTTAGTAACCCTTTTATACCAAAAATGAAAGCGCTAAATAAAAAAATACGAATCGTAGCGCGACGTAGATTAGACAGAAATCTAAGTTTTCGCAAGGCATCCTCATTTTTCGAAAAAAAAAACCGAAAATCGAAAAAATGTCACTTACCCCTTCTTCATCCAAACGCTTCGTTGTAAAACTTTATATGTAAATTTAATTTTTAAAAAATTTGCAAACAAAGATCACAAACTAGTATGTCCAGAAAATGATAAAGAGAGTTACCAAATATACTCATTTTATTTTATTTTACTAAATATCTTATTTTATCTAAGCGGTAAGATTAGTAATTATTAATTAGTAATTAGTAATAAGATTAATTCAAATTTATAGAAAAGTGTAAGCCCTTCTATAACTATTTAACAGGCTTTTAGGTCCTAACATGTACTTTGTTCCATACATAATAGGCCATTTAAAAATTTAAAAGCCTGTTAAATATTTGTGAAACCGAGCATTAATCTAGAAGACATCAAGTAATTTTAAAAAAGAGATTCTCTTAAATCGGTAACGAATTGTAATTTGATTTTCACACTTGAGCTAATGCGAATAATTTTAATTTATTTAATTGCTTTTTAATTAATATATAATATACATATAACACTTCACAAACGCAGAGTAAAATTAAATTATTTTATTCAAACCCCTCTCCGCAGCTTCGCACTTGATTCCAAATCTCTAATTGTAAGTTTAAATTATACATTAAAGACGATGGATGGATTATGTGCGTGTAGCTTACGACAAAATAGCTTATGGCAGGGCAGGGCCTGGGGATAGGGAAGTTCACGCAAAACAACAATTTTTATTCAATAACTATAGAAAATATAATATCACCATAAAAATAATATTGCTGGCGCCAGTCGTAAAAATGTCAAAGTGGTCGTTAAACGGCTGCAATCTCAACAGAGCCCAAAGCGATAACCGCTCGTTTGTTCGATCAATGATTTTCTGACTGACTTCTGATCACACGGAATTTCCATTTGAATTGATTTTTTTCATAAAACCTGAACTGAGAAAAAAAACACAAACTTTTGTGAGGATTTTAAAATACAATACGAATGAATATACCTATACTTTATCAGTTGTTCGCTATAAAGCAGAAGTACGATTTGTATGCAACCGTAAAACATACATTGCTGCCGTCTTAATAAAAATTGTTGCCATTTGAATATATTATATATTATAACACTTCCATCTTCTTAATTGAATGAATTGTCAGTGATTATGATAATGACGACGGTAATATTGTTATCAGTAATCGCTTAACCACCACCAAAGATTACGATAAGAATCCTTTCATCACCTATACATATGTAAATCAGATCTATGGGTGTATTAAAATGGATGACCTTTAAGAAATATTTCATTGATAAAATTAAAGAAACGAAACAAAAATAATTGATTCATACGGAAGATAAGAAGATTTGTTATAATATTATTTATCAACTTAAATGCACATTTCGATTGATAAGATGTGAAAACTTAAAAAACAAAATTTGATTAAGCTGCGTTGTTGGATTTTGTTTATTGATTTGAAACAGAATGTTTTAGTTAAAACAAAAATTGCTGATCCATTTATAAAAAGGACCGTTCGCGAACTTTTCGCACCGAAATTCACAAAAAATTTTGTGAAGAGTGTGGTTGAAATCCGATCCAGAAATGTTTGAAACTTCGAAAAAGAGAAAGCGTTCCACAAAAATACTTTACCCGCACACACTTTGTATTAAAAAAAATAGAAGCCAAAATTGACCAGAATAAACAAACAAAAACAAACTGTAAAGCCTTAACTACATTGGCTACTTTTTCCAAAATTATAAAAGTAAAAATAGTTGTTTTGTAAAAAATAATATACCTACACATTTTATTTTTAAACCAAAATTTAAGCTTTCTGCATCATTTTTATAAGTTTTCCTGTGAGAAACACTATCCTAAAATGAGTTTGAAAATTTTCACTTTTATACTTTTTCACTTTTTTGGCTTATGTAGTTAAGACTTAACCGTGTGATTGCAAACAAAAATTAAAAATACACTTCAATTAGGACCACGTGCAATATTATTATTCACTATCAATTATCAATTGCCGAGCTTAAAGGCTGTATTGCGCAATTAAGCCCCATTCACATGAGACGACCAACGAACGACGAATTAATGAAAAAATGTGATTTTAAAACATTTAATAACCTAAATTCTTCTTTAAATAAAATGATATATAAATGTAAGCCAGATCAATTTTTTAATACTAAAATTTTAATTTTTATTACTGAAACAATTAGGATAAATTTGAGAAAATAAATTGGTCGTCGCGAACGATCGCAATTCGTTACGACCAATTTGTTTTCTTCGTGAGTTAAGCCAGAGTTAGTTAAATCCAGATATCAATGTGTGTACATTTAACTCAGGAAGCACTTTCTCAGTAAGAGAATGCATGCGGATCGACGACGTTAAAAACTGGCAGGGTAAAATATCAAGACATCTGTTCAATAAATCTAGAGTTAACTCGCCAAATGTAGTGAGTCAACTTGGGTTTAACTTTAATCTCGCAAAACTGGCCCTAAGCGATAGAATTTTCCAGGCTAATATCTATGTAAATAAAAATACTGTTAAGCCCCATTCACATGAGAGCGACCAACGAATGACGAATTTATGAATAAATGGGATTTTAAAACCTTTACGGCCATATTATTAACTCAATACATCCAGATTAAAACTTAAATCTGGATGTATATCATACAAATTCAATGTAAATTCATCTGGATTTAAATTTAAATCTGAATTAAACGAGTGAATAATATGGCAGTTAATAACCAAAATTCTTCAAAAAATCTAAATAAAATAATAGAAAATTAAATAAGCTTCAAGTTTACATACTAAAATTTTCAGTTTTAATTACTAATAAAAGATCAATTTGAGAAAACAAATTGGTCGTAACGAATTGCGATCGTTCGCGACGACCAATTTAGTTTCTCAAATGTATCTTGTTTTAGTAATGCAAATGAAAATTTTAGTATTACAAAATTGGTCTGGCTTACATTTATATCATTTTATTTAAATTTTGTGAAGAATTTAGGTTATTAAGTGCCAGTTGTACAATCGTGGTTTAAATTTTGATCCGTGGTTCAGGAATTTTAACTCGCGGATTTCGGCGGGTTAACTGAGGTTTAACGATGGTTCAAGGTTCTTATATACACTAAAAGCCAATTTCATGCCTGAACCATCGTTGAACCACAGTTAATCCGCTGAAATTAGTGAGTTAAAATTCCTGAAACACGGATCAAATATTTGTACAACTGGCCCTAAATGTTTTAAAATCACATTTTTTCATTAATTCGTCGTTCGTTGGTCGCTCTCATGTGAAAGTGGCTTTAGGGATTTCTTTTTTAGTTCCAAACAGACCCAGGAGTTCTGTGGAAAAGTCAGCAAGTTTCCGCCAATCAAATGCTAAAAATATCTACTTATGTACTTTCATTACTTCAATACTTTTTGTTCATTGAAATAGTTTTAAGAATGTGACTGATTGAACTGATAGAATGACATGTCCCGAGTTCGTAAAAGTCAAGATTTTAAATCACTGTTTAAAATAATTGCAAAAAACTTTAATTAGGTACTTTAACATGAATTAACAAGAACATACAAATATGTACAAGTGCATAATATACTTCTTAAAATAATGTTGCAATTGTTTTTGGGATACCTAAAACAAAAAGTGACATTCATACTTTTATTCGTAATTGATTTTGTTGATTTTATTGATACTTTTTTGTGATTTGTATGCGCTTGTATTTGTTTTTGAAATTCATGATGACACTTTGACACGGGTAGTTTTTTGCTATAGTTTTCCTAAGCATTTCGCTTTCGTTAGTCGGTATAGACAAAATTCGTTTTGAATCAGCAGCGAAATTTTTAAAAATTAAAATTCGGTATTTCAAAAGGCCTTTTTAAAATTTATTTTTACTGAATTTCAATAAATAACTGAAAGTTTGAATACCAATTTTTTTCTCAATAGCTAAAATTAATAAACTATGTATTACAAACATATTTTATACGAAGATTTTTCTGTACTAAGACTAGGCGCATATTGTGACGCGACCGGCGCGTGTGACGTGACACAGCACAGCACGAATTTTTGTAAACAATATAAATCAACATGATCTGACGCTCGTTTTACAAAACACGCGTGACACAGTGATTGAAACACAGTTTTCCTTGCGACACTTTGCAGGTTTTTTATTTATATCCTTTAAAATAAATATATGTATACATAAACTGTCGGTTAAAATTGAAAAATAAAAAATAGTTTGCTAATTACGAAAACAATTATAGTTTTTTGTGAGTTTTTTTTTATTTTTGAATTAAAGATGAAAGAAGAAAAATTTGAATTTTCCATTCATGTTCTTGTTGGTACTTTAAATTCAATACAAATAATGTTTTCAATTAAATATTAACACCAGACTCGCGATTCAATATGCGGTTAACGAAATGACACGTTTCTATTAATTAGGTCATGTCGCACGTGTCAGGTAACGTCACACGCGCCAATCGCGTCTCAATATGCGCCTAGCCTAAAAGGAATAGTTGAAAAACAATAATCAGAAAAAAATTAAGAATAGCTGCATTAGTTCGAGAGAAAAATAATAAAAAGTAGAAATGCACTCAAAAGGTAATTTTGGGTTTATTCAAAATAATAAAATGAAGTTTTCTTTAATGTATTGGACTTTAATCCGTTATGTGTTAAGTAAAGTGAAGAAGATTTGATTATTTTCAATTTTCTTAAAAACTAGAACACATTTAGACATTTGGTTTTAAGTTTTTGACTATAAATTGATAGGACCACCAAATATTAAAAACAAAAATACTAATACATACATATATAAATCAATAACGTTAAATTTTGAACAGAATAAGTTTAAACACAATTGTTTTCATTATTCTCTCAAAATGTTGAGTTTGAAAATTAATTTTACAAAAACTATTCCCTAAAATAATTTCAATTAAGAGCAAAGTAAAAGAAGCCAATTGCTATTAAAAAAATAAAATGCACGACTAGCTCTCTGCGACTTTTAAAGATTAAGTGTAATATATGTATGTAAGTACATAATAACTAATAATTATTTATTAGGTATTTATCCATTAAATAAATTAAGGAATAGAAATTTAATATGAAAAAAAGCATGAAACACGTTCTTTAAATTGATAAAACATGTTCTTAAAATGTTTTAATCTCAGAATGAAGAATAACGTCATCTCAATTCTTAAAAAAAGTATAAATTTATACAGACAAAATTTTAAAAATCTTTGTAGCGGTTTTCTCAAAAAGTACTTTTTTATAATATATAAAATTTCTTGAAATTTTTTAGAAAAAAATTTGGGTTGTCATTTTTAAGAATATTATATTCTGAAAAATAATAATGCTAATACTATTAGCATTAGCATTAGTAGCTCGTGGCATAATGGTTAGTGCGTCGGACTGTCATGCCAGAGGTCTGGGTTCAATACCAGCCGCTTCCACCTTAAGTTTTTTTCAGAGCTACTACCTCTTGCGAGGAAGTGACAAATCCTTCAAGAGTATCTCGTGTCATAGAAAAGTGCCATTCCTGCAGACACGCACACAGGAACGGTTGAGAGTTGTAAGTCGCTAGGCCCTGGTTCTTCATGAGCCGTATGTGCCACCAAATTTATTTATTTATTTTAATACTATTCTTAAAAGTAATAATACTAAAAGTATTATTTCGAAAAAATCATAAACCCGTTTTCAAAAAAATGATTAAAAAAAAACTGAACTGTTTTTTAAAAATCAAAAAAAAATTATTTTGAAAATATTTGTATGCAGAAATATTCACACTTATAATCGGTTCATCAGAGTAATTTTGAAGAAACTCGGTCGAGCGGTTAACGAGAAAGTCGAAAGTTAAGAAAAAAAACTGTTCAATGGCATGTACCTACCCTTAATAATGGTTTTTGATAATTTGTTTTCACCAAAATGCAGACCATACCACCGTACACACAAAAATTTAAAAAAAATCGTTAGAGACGTTTTTGAGATAAAAAACATTTTTCAAAATGGTTGTATGGCAAGTACCGTTATTTTTTGAGTTAAAAAAAAAAAACT
Organism: Epistrophella euchroma; assembly: GCA_947049315.1. NCBI lineage: Eukaryota > Metazoa > Arthropoda > Insecta > Diptera > Syrphidae > Epistrophella > Epistrophella euchroma. The sequence continues at coordinate 41,144,372 of OX346247.1, read as the reverse complement.
TGATTTGTCCTCTAGGGAAGCACCCAAAAACCTTATGCTCTAAATTTGTTTTTAAATGATTTTTTTCGATTTCCCGCTTAAACGGAATAAAATAGACCCTCCTCCTATACGAGTTTTTTCTTGTCTCAAGTAAACCTACAGGTCTTAAAGTTTCGCAAAAAAAGCAAAAACAACATATCCTAAATAGCTATACTTTTAAAACCCAATACACAAGGGAAAATAAGACTGGTTATAATGCAAGGGTAATTGCAGACTTTTAATGTGAGTACCTCTACTGCAACAAGCATTTAAACGTAGGTACATGATTAAATTTTAACGGGCGCAATAAAAAGTTGGTAGATCAATTAATTTACGGCGGCGCATGACCATATTTGATTGTATTCTAGAGTGTTTGATCCCATGCCCTGATTCAAATTCTAAATCCGCCCTTGCGTCGAGAACATTATATTTTTACAAACCAAAAACATTTAAAAAAAATTAAGACAAAATAAGCATTTGATTTATTTTATATCACAAATTTAAATCACAGATTCATTTAAATTCGTGATCAGAACCATAATTAAAGACGCCGAAAATTCGTTTTGAGCTTAATCAGTGATACAACTTTTTTCTTACAAACAAATTTTCCACTACGAGGAATTTATGCGATTGTCGTCCCTAATGATATCAATGTCGTAAATGCTTAATTCCATTTTCGTTTTTTTTTCATCGAAATATGACGCGTTTGCATGCCAAATCTCTTTTTTCTGTCTTTGAACCTTGTTTTTGATAAAAACAAAAAGATGGATATTTTTTTTGCATTTCGTATCAGATTTTTTAATATAATAGGATCTGCTATTCACTTCTCTCTCTCTCTCTCTCTTCAGCCAATTTTTATGATAATGTTCTAAATTATGGTCACACATCAAATTTCGGAAAGTACCTATCACTTTTGAGATCTGTTTAAGGTTTCACACAGCCACTGCCGAACCGTAGATGCTGCTGCTGCTGCTGTTTGCTATTTTCTTTTCCATCACAACAATACAAATATCTGTTTCTTTTTCAATAATCATCATTCTACATATACAAGCTATACTTTCAAAAGAATTTCGTTCCTATATACTGATGGCTTTATAATTCAAAATAATGAAAAAAAAAAAAACATTGATGATAAGGCCTTAACATTTCACAGATGTATTTGTTCAAAACATACACGCTTTATCCGCGTTCTTTGGAAGATTCTATTTTCAGAAACAAAGACTACTAGCTCAGTGAATATCATTCCTTGCAAAATTCATAAGTAACCGAAAATTAAAAAATTTACAAAAATTATAATTTACCTTAAGCTATCGGATGTCATTCGTAATTTATATAAGTTTAGCTTCATTTCAGAAAAGGATCGCATCTCCAGATCATCTAGCTGCGAGTAAGATATTTCCAAATTTATAGATAAATTCGATGAAAACTTGCCCGCCGCTAATGAATCGACAATTTGATTAAAGGAATCGACTTTCTCGCATGATAGCGAGATACGATTATGAGTTAGCATTGGTTCACAGGTGCACGGTGAGATTTCTGGTCGCGCCGAACAATGCAACGAGGCAATGTTCCAAATTATCATGAATGTGTCCATTTTGGGAATAAACTGTATTAGATTTATTTATTTTTTGTTAATTATGGGTTTCACTGTATTTTTATTTTATAAAATACAAATTCCTATCACATATAGAACTTAACTAAAATATTTTGCACACATTAAAAATTCAAAACTATTATAACTGGTGACTTTTTCTAATATTCTTATTTTCGAGAATAGAGATAGTAAAATCAAAAATATTGTACGTAGGTATTTATTTTTCGGGGAAAATCCCCTTCAGTTACACACGCTCAACATTCAAATGTGTATCGGAACACAAATCCACAAAAACACTTTTAGAAAAAACGCAGGCCATTCGACGACAACGTGACACTAAACAGGACACTCTCACCAGATGTTTGGTGTTTCCAAGACGATCGCGAATTATAATTTAAATTAACTCATAAATGTCGGGAAATCCTGGAGTCTAGGGATATTTTATTTTTTTTGTGAAATATTATGATTCTCAAAAATTCAGAGCAAGTCCTTAAGAAAAAAAAATATAAAGGATCTTCTAGTTTGAAATTTAATAATAAAAATATCTTTTTCAAAAAAAAATTAATAACGTATTCGTAGTAAGAGAGAAAGCTATTTCACGTCTGCATACCAGCACGGTTTGGATTCGACTATGGAAACGATAACGATTTTCAATGGAAGAACCATAACAGAGTCCCTAAGCAATCACCGCGATCTTCATCAATAGCAGAAGCAGCATCATCTTGCCGACGACGTCCGTTGTCCGTCGTGGTTGTTTTTTCTCCACTAGTGATTATTATTTTTCAAGTAGCTAAAGCTAGAGCCTCTGAGAAGTCATAGTCAGAGACCAGAGTCACATCATTGAGTATATATAATTCTCAGCTAGCTAGCTAGCAGTGTCTCCCAATCCCCAATCCCCAACCCCAGTCCCCAACCCAACCCAACTAACAAGAGACTTATCGACAAGATCGATCGATCCAAGAGAGAGTGATTCTGTGAATGCGATCCTCTCATCTACATTCTACAGCAACAGACAGGGCCAGCGTAAATTCTGTCATTTGCTTTTGTTGTTGTTTTCTCCATTGAAACTTGTGGCGTAGTCGCCAATCAAAAATGACATCCCCGCTTATGACCCGAGGAATTCGCGTGCAGTGATTGTGTGCTGCAGATTTTATTTGGAGAGATCAACGAGCTTTCCCCCTTTTTTCACTTTTGGGGTTACGAGAGCTTAAGAATTGGATTGGCTAAGTTTTTATAGGAAAGAAGCTGTTTGGTGGCTGTATATAGGCAGTGCACACCAAATATTAAAGTATAGGTTGTGACGTTGGTAATTCCATTAGACTTATATGACGAACTGGAGATTGCAATTAAGCACTGTTTTGTTTTGTTTTGTTTTTTTTTTTTTCAATAAAAAACAAAAATCATTTCTATCGAATTTTATTAAATAAATTTGGCACTTTTATAGATTTTTAGAAAAAGTTCATTTTGTGCAGTAACTACTTATTGGGAAAATAAAGTTTTACGTGCGCTATATTTTTAACTCAAATTTAATGTTTTTTTCAATAAAGTATACGATAAAAATAATTCGTGATAAAATAGATATATGGAAATAAATAAAATGCACGACTGGGTCGAGCGAACTTGCACTTTTAGTAAAAGTTTCTTCGAATTTTAAAGATTGAGTGTAATATAAAACACATAATTAATAATTATATATTTATTCATCCATTTAATAAATTGAAGAATAGAAATTTGAATATGGAAAAAATGCATGATACACGTTCTTTAAATTGATAAAACGAGTACTTAAAATGTTTTAATCTCAGAATGAAGAACGCCCGTCATCTCAATTCTTGAAAAAATGTGCATTTATGCAGACAAAATTTTTAAAATCGTTGGAGCGGTTTTCTTAAAAAATAATTTTTTATGTATAAAATTTGGGATGCCATTCCTAAGAATATAATAATATACAGCTAAAACCATAATTTCAAAAAAAATCATCAACCCGTTTTTAAAAAAATGATTTTCCAAAAAATATTTGTTTTGAAAATATTTGTATGTAGTATTATTCACACTTAATAAGACCTCCTAAGTTAAAATTCTGATCAAAATCGGTTAATCGGTTTCTATAGCAAGTAACGTTAACAACGGTTTTTGGTAAATTTTGTTTTCACAAAAAAAATAAAATTATTAGAGCCGTTTTTGAGATATAAATAACTTTTTTTTAAAATGGTCCTACGGCAAGTACCGTTATTTTTTGAGCTAAAAAAAAGAAGTTTGAAGAAAATCGCTCCAGTGGTTTAGGCTGTAGACATACAGACATAGACAGACATACATACACACAGACAGACAGGCGGAATTGCGTGACTCACATTTTTCGTGTTCTCTATCATGGTAATGTCAAGTTTGATTGTTTTCTCGAGTTCGATTTTTTGCACAAATCCATAACTTGCCCTAGTAGGTTTCCGAAGAACTTAAAAGTTCAAGAACTACACGTTGCTCCGAATGTCCGGTAAATTAAATATATTCACTGCGAAACGAAAAAAGAGCTTATATGTTCCTTTTGGAGTTCTTATTAAAAAACTTTAATAGTCCTCCTCCAAAAAAAAAAAAGACCGATGCAACGCACGGTTGCTTTTCAGAAATTTTTTTTTAAGCAACAAAGTTTGTTTTTGAACAGTGACCGTTAGGAAGTTATTCATAAAAAACTTCGTTTCAATGATATCCCCTTCATCAGGCCTTGATGTAAGTTTAAAAAAAAATGTATACTTAACTCAATTCCATTTGGTACATATGTACCTACTTTTGGCTTATATGACCGTTTTATTAAATCGAATTGGTTACATTTATTCGCATTTCATAGGAATTAATACAATTTTCTTATTTTTATCTCATCAAAGATAAAATGTTTTCTTAATTTATATGCTCAAATAACAATTCAAGAAAAGTTAAACATATCTTAAAAAAAAACACACGATGACGACAAATTTGGTCTAATGTTTTATTTGCCAAAATAAAAATATTTTTTTTGATCAAAATTAAATGTTTGATTGTTTTAAAAAATACCAAAAACTGATTTTTTTACGATAAAGATAATTTTGAAATTTTCAATTTTCTCAAAAACTGAAAGACTTACAGCTATCTAGTTTTCTGTACTCAACTAAAAAATAATAAGAGTATCGAAAAATATTTCATTTAAAAAGTACTTAATGGTGTACAATCTAAAAAAAAAATTTATAAATTTTTTTCGTATTTTTTCAAAAGTTTGAGTTTGAAAAACTAAGCACTAAAATATCTTAATTTTAACACAAACTTGAAGAATGAGTTCCTGGCTTTAAAAAAAAAAAAGTTATAGCATGATATTGTAGGTGTTGCCGTTGTTTTTAAATATATTTTTTTTTCTATTGTATGTTTTTTTTCAGATATTTGCCCCTCCCACCCAAAGGGGCGGAAATTTTACGTGGCACAATATCTTAAAATCATTTGTATGTAATGTACTTACAACGAAAAAACAACACTACTTAACATAGGATCAAATTTTGTTCGCACGATGAAAGCCCAAAACACACCGTTTTGAAGATGTTGAAGATCAATAATTTATAATTTCTGGAGCCAAAAGTACTGGAGAGTGTAGGTTTATGGTTTTGTTTTTAGAAAAAATGTGAACCTTTAATAATGTAATAAAATAAAATAAATAAATTCATTCAACCTTGAGATATTTAATTTATAGCATAATCACCAAATTTAATATTTTTAGGTAGTGCTTTGCAATTTAGTTATACTGGTTATACATATTTATAAAGTCATTGGTCAGCATCTCACAGGAAACTATGTATATTGTTAAAATAATTAACCTTTGAAGGAGATTGTTGAATTTCTTTTATCCCGAAAAAAAATCAATTAATGTACATAACATAGGTCGATACATGCATATGTAGGTAATAATTGATAAGACTACAGAAATAAATGGATGCTATTTAGGTTCCTTCATAGTACCAACTCTGAAAGGCCTGTCCTCTTAGACTCTTATTGTTCCTTACGTATTAAACCGATTGACTTGATTTGCCCTGGAATTTTTTAATTAACTTATTGACTAAATTAAAATTCTTTACTGAGTGGCGTCTGCTTTGTGGCCGAAAAAAATTCCAATCCAAACAACTGACGACAGCATTCCAGAACAATTTGTTTTCTGACGTCTGAGGCAATTTCCATTCAAAAATGCGCATATTTTCCTATTTAATTAACGAAAAAAAATATCAAATAAAAAAAAAAAACATCCTTGATATTGTTGTTTTATTTTTAGTTAATCTGTATTACAAACTACTCACATTGAGTTGGGGCATGTCTCATGCATTAACAAAACACAAACTACGAGTACTGACTGACGGACAGCCACCACCATCAGCACTACCATCAAGCCAAAGAAAGGACGCAATATCAACTTGTGGCACATGACAGAACCAAACAGCGTTGTCGTCGTGTCGTCGTGGTCTTGGTCGTCCGTCTGTTTAGTCTGTTCTAAGTACGTCATCAAATGGCAATTTGAAATGAATGCGAGTGCAGGCAATTAAACAGGAATATGGCGCCCAGGCGCCATCGACCATCGCCATTCCTAAGCTCGTGGATCACCACGGTTATCTCTTACTAAAAATTTCCAAATGATTTATGCTCAGAAATGAAGAAACGTCACTTAGCGAATTCTGAAATGTGGATGGCTATAGAATTGTATGGTGGAATCGGAATGTGAATGATGTGGCTGCCGGCCGGTCGCATCGGGATCGGGAATGTGCCGAGATAAATCTAAACAAGATAATCTATCTCTGCACTGATCGCTGAAGTGTGGCGTTGTGTGTATTAATCACGACGAAGCTAAAGATGAAGATGGAGAAGGAGCTGCTGTGGTGCGTGCTCAGCTCGACGCAATATACGCGGGTCATCCTCTTAATGTTTTTCTTTCAATGTAACCAAAGAGGGTGCTGACTCAAGCTAGGGTTACCATAATTTCCTCTTCCTCCATAATTTGAAAGTAACTAATTCGGCGGGAGTAAGCAGTACCCACGCTGTAGCCCGTGGCGTAATGGTTATGGTGTTGAACTGTCACGCCTTGGGTTCCATTCCCAACCTCTGGCGCCTAAAAATGCTTTTTATGGCTACTGCCTCTTGCAAAAAATTAACAAATCTGCCTACAGTTTTTTCTGTCATAGAAAAGTGCTACTCACCTTAGCCGTTCGGATTCGTAAATAAACTGGGACCTACAGTCTCCATTCCTACAGAAACACACATAGGAATGGTTGAGAGTTGTAAGTAAGTCACTAGGCCCTTGTTCTTCAGGAGTAAATAAATGTATTTATTTATTTTATTTTTTTAAGCAGTACCCACAATAGTATATCGAAAAAACTAATTCGTGTTTAATCTAAATCTCGAAAAATAAAGGTCCAAAATTTAAGGCTTGAAGTTTTTGCTGCGCCGAAAAGTGTGAATTAAGTCCCCCTCAACTACTGATTTTTAATATGGTAACCCTTATTCGGGCTACACTAATCCCATGGTAATTGGGTGTCTGTTGATCCCTGTGATCATGATAACATCAATGTTGCTGATGGCTCTACGGCTACTGTTGCCAATTTGCAGTAGACCGAGCTGTGGTAGCATATTTGTGCGTTGAAACAACATGACTTCCGTACGCGTGATTTGAGATATGCACGCTTGAGATGATTAACTGCAAGCTTGTTATATGTGTCCGATGAATATTGTTTTACAAATTGGCTTAGATTTTAGGCGCCATCGGATGTCTGTATTTCAGAAGTATGTATATTGTACATAGTAATTGAATTGAAATTTTTCAGTTTCGAGTCACCCGCGAGTACACTCAATGCAACTTTGACTTAATCCCAATTAACTACTTAGTAGGACTTAATATATTCTATTTGGTAAATTTGGCATTGCGAATAATTTTTTAAGGAAAAATAAGCTTCCTTGAATCATTTTCACGGGAATTACTTAACTTTTAATTTAAAAATTCTCAATAGGTATCCCCAAGACAAGATTCTTCTAAGCAAGGTACTTATTCTTAATGAATTCATTCTTTTTTTTTCTTACTTTTCGACTGGTTTTCCAGTGATTGTAGCCAACAATTTAAGACGCCCCAACGAATCTTTCATTTTTCTTTCATGGTAACAAATGGAGAATAGATTAATACACTGGCGCAATGCGAATCTTTTTTCGGTCATTCATCGCATAATTTACTCAGAATGTTTCCGGTTCGAGAGAGCCTTAATTAACTTTTTTTAAAGTTTTATTTTTAAAATAAACACAATTTACTGCTTTCGAAATGATTTCGAAAATTATTGAAAATTTGGATTGTATGATGGTATGACTTGATTTGTGATGGGAGATTTGCGATAGGAAATAAACTACTTGTTTCCCCGGGAAACGTTATACCTATTTCAGGTGATAAAAAAATTCCCATGAACAAAGCGAAATTCCAACTATCATTGAAATGGCCACTGATATAATACGACTAGTTAAGAAAGGCAACCCGCATTATTCTTCTTATTATTTTTGGCACTTATGAGGTGAATCGGTACGTGGAGGCATCAAAATTTAGCCTCGGATAGAATTTAGTCGAAATAATATTAATCAACAGAGGCTTCCTAAGGTATACTTTCCAAAAACCCTTAAAGAATATTATTATGTAGGTATATCAATAAATATAAAGGCATGTTTTTTTTTTTTTAATGTGCATAAACATTTTGTATAAATAGAAAATTTAAAAATAAGATAAATATTTTTCCTAAATTTACCTTAAGTCAATGTGCTAATTTTATGTATGGAATGTGTTTTATTAATTTCACCACAAGTAAGTTTATTAGTCTTTTATTTAATATTATGAACCACATCACATCTCTATTAATATTGCGTTCAGGAATTTTTAAATCTAAAATATGATGACAATAATTGGATTATTTTTAATTCTGATACAAACAAACGACTTTTATTTTTAGAATGACTTCTTGTTGTTTATTGTCCACAATAATAAAAATTCTGCTATAAATAACACCCACACCTTGAAAAATTATTGATGCTGGCTTACAGGTACATATATAGGGCGCCACAATAAATACATACATATTATGTATATCTACACTTGACCTTTTCAGATACAAATAATAATAATGTTTATCACACGTCTCTTGTGTTAAATAATAGGAATGTCTGTTGTTAAAATGTGCCTCAAATTATAATTATGATTTTTCCTTGTGCGATATAAAAATGCATCATGGTTGCATTATGACAAGTCATGCATTGTTAAAAAATCGAACTCGAGATTTTGATCGAACTAAGCGAAAAGGGAAGATTAGAAAATTGGGACTCGGAATTCGGTCCTTCTTATCGAGTACAGCGTCCGTCACGTGCGTAGTTGGAATATGGATATTATACGGACAACGGACTTTTGCCATTATTGGATTGACAATCCGTTTTATTTATTTTTTCTTGTTTAGAATACAGAATAGGTACCTTATTTCGTATTTTTTAATCAAATAAACTTGAACTACAAGAGCAAGTACGTGCGACCCAGTCTTACGTATATTTTATAAAATATTGTTTTATTTATATTTTTAGTCATGATGAATGAAATAAAATTTAGGTATTATTCTATGAAAAAACATAGCTACAATTTTGTTTGCCTACGTCAAAAAACTTTAATCACGTCACGCGATTTGGGTCATCGATCATGTTGAAGTAATTATGAATATTTGAAAGCAGCATTTTATATTTTAAATAAGTTTATGGGCCTTTTGTTATCAGAAATGACTAATTCAAAAGAAAATATGGCCCGTACTCATAGTAATTTTAAAACTGTTAAATACATTTTTGGATAAAAGTATGTAGCTTAATTTTATGAAATTCATTTTAATTTTTATGGTTTGTCAGGCAGTGGCGTAGCGTGAGTAAGAGCCGCCCGGGGCGGAAGGCAATTTTGCCGCCCTCTTATTTAGGTACATATGTATTTCAATTTAAAAAAAACTATAGTATACAGTAATTCTAAAGATTTTTGGGCAAGGACAGTCATCATCATTGTGTACCTATTGTACAGGTTAAAAATAAAAAAGTCGTATATGTACATATATAGATACAAAAAATTGCCACTTTCATTCATATAACAGGATTAGAATACGTAAGTATGTACCTTGACGATCAACAAGATTAAGTTTTTATCGAATTGAATATAAAACGAAAATGGACTGCCTCTTTATTTATTTAGAAAGTAGATATTAATTTTTTAATTTAATGTTTATATTTTTATTGAAAAATAATTTACTTAAGAGTTAGAAGGTTTGAGGGCCCAGTTTGCTTTGGTGAACAGGAATTTTCACGTATTTAAGTTAAGACCCTTCATTTTTTCTAATATTTATTTTCCAATTTAGCTCTTCTTTTTTTATGCTAAGATGCCCAACTTTCTTTTACTCTTTTAATTTTTGATGCTAAAACAAAAAAAAATTACACTTATATGTAATATAAATAATAAAATTACAAGTTTCAGTCGTACGAAACAATCGTAGAACATTTTAAAATAGTTACCTAGTAATATAAAAATAAGACAACTTACTTTACTGAAATTTACTATTCTTCTGATTTTTTTATTTTAATAAATTAAAGCTTGAACAACATAGTAGATAGTCCAAACATACAATTACATACGTAAATACAAAACGTAAATAAAATATTTAATAATTAAAAAATATTTATGGAGTTTGGTCATAACAGCATAAGTCAATTTTTTTCGAAAATGAGTTAAGTATGCAGAACTATTTAAAAAAAATCTATTTTCGTTTGGTCTTAACAGCATTACTCTAACCGCCATATTATTCACTCGGTACATCCAGATTTAAACTTAAATTCAGATGAATTTACATTAAAAGCTATTATGGGTTTTGCCCGAACGAAATGTACATTTTTTGCCATATTGCTTCCTTGTGCTCCTTCTAAAAATAGGTGAAAATTGAAGCTGTCAAAACCATTTTATTCTGCTCTAAATGAGTCTTCAAAATAAAGGGAATTTTTGGAACATGAAATATTTTTTGGGTGAAACTCACAATAAGCGAAAAAATTTTCCGGGTCCGGGTGGAATGTTGTTCGGGTGAAACTCACAATAAGGCTGAATATATTGCGCATCTTCAAAAATTACAGTGACCTGCGGACCTGCCTGTCAGAATTTACAAAAACAAAATACAAGACATGCGCAGAACTGAACAAAAATGAAAATTCGGAAGATACATTTTCTTTCGATCCGATATTTGATATTTGAAACTGTCAACTTTGAGGCAATAAAATATTTACTATTATAAAAGCTTTTTCATAGTACAAATACTACATACATACATATATACCTACTACTGAAATAAATAAGCCAAGTAGAGACTTAGCACTTTTAAATTGGACTTGTTGAATTATTTAGCAGTTTTTTTTTTTTTGAAAGTGGAATAAGTCCACTTTTAGAAAAAAAAAATGAGTTAATGGTAGGTAAATTAAGTAAGATATCTGGATCCTCTTTATATATAATTAATCATATGCCCAAAATACCATGATTTCTTCCTTAGTTAAACAAATGATGTTTACGTTATAAAATTTATTGCAAACATTTTTTTTTTTTTTGAAAGAGTGGAATAAGTCCATCTTTCTTTATAAGCATTGTTTAAGCAACTGTAAAATTGCAGTTATTATTGGTTGGATTTATTTCAGTGGACATCAGTTTGTACTTCAAGAACAACATCATAAGCAAGATAACGGTATTTTTGGCCCGGGTATTGCAATAAGAAGTAATTTTACTAAAGCTAAGTACAGACGATTGTAATTTAGTTTAGTTTACTTCCGAAAGCCTAGCTGTTTGGTTAACTTATTTATTTATAAGGCTCAGTTTTTCATGGAAATGCATATTTTTTCCTCAAAACATTTAGGAAACTAAGACCAAATTATCTTTACGAATCATGAAATTGCCTTTGAAATTGCATTCTACTAATGGTGCATATTAAACATATTCTATGCAAAATGCATTTTTTCACAATTGTTGACGTTTTGAAAACTTTCTAAAGTGCATATTTACCATTCCAAGAGCATATATTAAGCGCATATTTCGATTTTTAAGTTTATGAAATCCTAGTCATTCTTCGGCTTGATTGATAATTCGATCATTATAATTCATTAGTTTTCCCGACGTTTCGACTGAGTTTTCAGTTTTCTTCAAGGGCAAATAAAATTGAAAATTTTAAAATATTTAAAAAAATACGTAAAACATTGTTTTAAAAAAAGTTTAATTACATTTTTAAGCAATTCTTTGTTAGAAGTTTAGTCTACAACTATTAAAAGTAGGTTTTTTAACAGCAAATAATTTACTGTAAATTAAAATGAAAAATCATTGTGGTCTGATGTTGGAAGTGATGTTGGTAAACTGAAAATGATTCATATTTATTTTCTCGGGAATCGTGGATTTTTTTTATAGAAAGTAGGCTCATGAATATTCCCAAAATACAAGTAAATAAAGTTCATTATAAACTTGGTTGCATTTTAAAATTCAACATGTTTATTATCTTAAATACATCACCTGAATTCTTTAGCATTTGCCTATATACGCGAACCCTAAAATATATCGAAATATTAAAATTGGACTTATACTACTTTCAAAAACTTTTTACTCACATTATTCCAAAATAAACTCAACTTATGTCGTTTTTCCTTCAGCCAAAAAAAAAAATTGATCCCTGTGAGGAATTTTGATCCCGGACAAGTTTTTGCATTTCTTTCAACCAAAAAAAAAATCAATCCCTGACGAGTGACGATTCGGGATCAAAATCTTTACAATTCCGTTAAGTCCAGACTTGACGGATGACAAATCCAGTGAACGAACGAACACGAACTCGTTCACGTAGGACATGATGCCAAATTACGTTTGCCATACATTTACGAACATACATTCCCGTAAGTCACGATGCCAAACTACTATATACTGTGAACGAGCTACTCGTTCGCCGTATTTTGTACAGTCGTTTACGACTTCGGTAATATGCGTGATATTTCGGGTAAAACTAACAATAAGGCAGATTATGAAGTTCGGAGTTTTACCAAAGAATGCTTTGCTTCATATTTAAGAACCGCGAGCAGAGTTAAAATGGAAGAATTTCTTTATTGAACCACACAACTACAGTTGGCCCTTGTTATCAACACAAAAATATTTTTTTTTGAAACTTTGACTTTTCGAATCTTTGTCTTTTAGGCACATTTGCTGAAACGAAACTTAAGTATTTAAGTTCAACATAAGAGCTTATGTGACAGTTTACGCTGAGGAAAAAGTAGATCATAAGCGTTTAAGTTAAACATAAATATTTAAGTTTCGTTTCAGCAAATGGCCCTTAGTACCTTTGCCTTTCGGTCTTCGACTTTTGAAACTCTGGCAGATTCCCTTTTTAAATAAACAATTTCTGTTGTTGTTGTTGTTCACCTATATTTTTATATAACTTTATTTAGTCAAAGTTTTAAGTGTTTACTATTAGTACACAAAATTCTTGTTAAATAATGTTAATGTATTCTTTTTTCTTAAACTGTAATCACGTTCAACAGAATCTCATTTTCAGTCATCCAAGAAACAAAAATTATATCCTATAGAATAACATATTATTAATATTTAAAAAAAAAATGCTAATGGAGCTAGAGTTACAACAAACGCAAACCAAATTAAATAAGAGAAAAAACTATACCAAACGAAATTAATAAAAATATATTCAATAATACACATTTTTTTTAATACATTTTTTTTAATAAGGTATAATATGTATTTGTCTGATTTCCGAAAGAAAAGATCCTGGTTTTGTTAAAAATCTAAAATTTTAACTTAATTTAAAATGTATTCATTTCATTAGATTTCGACGTTCTAAAGAAAATTTTGCATCCAAAAATAATTTAAATTAAAAATATAACATTGCAAAAATAACAAAGCAAAAAATAAAGAAGTTCCAATTTATTTAACAAGCTAAAATATATAATAAAACTCGAAATAATAGTTCTTCCGTTCATCTACAAGCGATAGCAGCACGGAATTACACCTTCTGTGTCTAGCAGTTTGTGTTTATCTACTAAATTGTGTATATATTTAATTTGTTTGCATGATTGCTTTGAGTGCGCGAATTGATTAGTTATGTTTGTTAAAATATTTCGATGTATGTGGAAATTTGTCTGCTTTAAAATCAGTATCGGTTTTGAGGCGTTCTTTGACACCGGAACGAATAGTTTCACAAAATGAAGCTTGCACCGATGTGTCTGTTGCGATTGCATTGGAAATTTCATCGGCACTTTGGATAGGAGTCGATGAGGATGGATTTTGAACACCAGTCGTTTGAATCGCACGTCGGACACTCTCTGCCAGCAATGATTTAACATCATGTGGTGGTTTCGTACTTTGGATAAGCTTTCGCCTTTTGGCTGACATTCCGGAAATGTATGCGTCTGAGAATGGTGGCTGTGGTACCTTTTGGAAATAGAAAAAGCATAAAATAACTATAGACCTGTTTAAAGGGTAATAATAATTTCCAGAAATTTAGACTGTGGAATTATTTTTAGGATTATGGATTCTGTACCATTATTCAACAAGTCTCTTGTTGTACCGTGGCACAGATTCCTGAACTACTTAACATACATTATCTCGTGGGTGTAGGGCAATATCTCGTGTTATAACTGGGAGCCAAGATGCTGGGAAGCTTCTGTGCCAAGTCTGGTTGCCAACAATCACTGGTTGAACTTCATCTGCGAGCTGAGGTGGTGGAGTAGACATCCCAAAATGACTATTTGATGAAGAAGATCCAGAAGCAGAATCTGTATCCATTGGCTTGAAAACAAAAAAGAAAGGAGGAGTTTTATATTTGATTTATGCAAGACATTTTTCCACTTACTGTTACTTCATCACTTGATGCTGTCGTATTTGTTGAGTCTTTCGCAACTAAAAACCGTTTAACATCTTCCAGTAATGTTGCGGTAACAGTGTCAGAGTTTCGATCTTTTATCTGAACACTCAAAAAAGTCAATGCTTCACCTTTAAAGCCTGCAATAGTTCGAACCAAAGAGTAAATTTTTGCAAATAAAAAATAATTAAATTTTCTCTCTCTTACGTTTACGAATTGCAAGCAAAACGACATTTTTTATTTGTGCCCAATATAGCTCTGCGTTTATTTGCCCCACACAAACGAATAGAATAACAAACAGACGGTCGAATAACAATCTGAATTCTGAACGCAAGCGGGACTCAAAGCTATTTATGATCGAGGAATCGTTGATAAGGTTTATAATCAGGGGAACACTCACACGAACCAGTTTTTCAACCGAAGCCCTCGAATTGTATTCTTCCATATCGTACTGAGGCAGAAAGATCAGAATTTCGTTTAGATATTGGATAGCTTTTTCAACAGCTGCCGACATGCCAACAGCAGATACTGGTGAACCATCAAACATTGTCGAAGCAATAAACGAACTTAGCTGACTTCGTAGGCAATTGCGATTGTAGTTTGATTGCCCAGCTGCAGCGGTAGCGGTGGCTCGACTACTGCTACTGCTACGGACCGATGGTGATGGAGAACGTGTTGATGTGGTAGAAGATGCAACGCCATCCAAGTTTCCTGGAGAAGATGTCGAATTTGTACGACGAACACGACGTAAAATACGAGTTTGCACACGTGGTGGTGCAAATGGCTGATTTACACTGTTATTATTGTTGTTGCTGCCGTTTTCACGAGCCTCAGTATCGCGAATGTGATGACTGTTGCAGGGTAAGAATCTATTTGAAAAAAAAAAACAATGAAAATAAGCCTCATTATAATGGTACAAAGCATTCTTATATTTACCTATCAAATGAAGACAACATATTGGCTGGTATCACGCGACTATTCCAGGCGGATGGAATATTTGCAACTTGCACTTGTGGACGAGCTGTTGAGCGTGTTTGAGTCGATGTGGTTGGATGTGTAGTTGTATCAACACGAGCCTGATTTAAACCGGTTGAATTTGTATTCGAATCTGATGCTGCAGCGGTACTTGATGTTGATGCTGCCGCAGATATTGCTGCTGTTGAAGAAGTTTCCGTTGACTCCGAAGTTGTTGATGTTTGAGTATTATTTTGACCAGTTGACGAAGCTTGTGTTGCTTGGGCGCGCATATTTGCATTTAATGGTACACCAATTGAAAGAATGCTGGGCGCATTGATTTGTACATGAAAATCTGCATCAATTGGAGCTGAATTAACTACTGCTTGAATAAGTCGTGCCACTTGAAGTTGGTGATTGGCTGGAGAAAGAAACCAAATTGATCATGAATTTTTTTTTCTACAGAATTTTTGACAAAAACAAAAACTCTCAGCTAGAAAAACAAAAAATAAAAGAAATTCGCAGTGCTATCAGTTCAGAGCTTTTAGTTCAAGTATTTTATTAGTCTAATGAATCTTAGAGCACAGAACAATTTTCGAGAATGGACGGTAATCCAAAATACAAAATATATAAGCACATACATGATATCAAAATTTAAAAAACTCATTGAGTTTTTGACGGGTTAAAAAAAGTCGATATTTCCCGGAACTTGATGATACATATAATATTTGTTTTTATTTGTCCAAAAGGACCATATCGTTGCCCTTTTGAGCTTCGTTCTTTTTTGTTTATTTCAATTTTGTTTTCTAAAAAAAATCAAATTTGGACTGAAACTATTGAACAACAGAATTATGAAACAAGTTTACACAGAGGTTTATGACTTTGGGAGATTAAAATTAATAGGACTAATCGCAACCAGTTTTATGGAAGTGTGTTATGCCCGGGTTAATCGAGTGTATATGTATTAAGTTTTTAGATCATTGTTAAATCATTATTAACCTCATGCTAGAAAGACTCCATTGCCTAAACTCAAAACAATCTCACTCACACACAAAACAAAAGGTTTATTCTCTTAAATAAACAGATAATTAAAGATTAGACGAATTGCATTGTTAAACTCTTAACTCACACAGAAAATCTGTTAAGACAATACAAAAAATAAACATACGAACGAAAACTGCTCTTGGAGCAAGATTAAGTACGACTTCAACTTCATTTTCGTCTAAAATAAAAAAATAAGAAAGCACAAGGTAATAAAGAATAATGTAGCAACTGATGAGAATAGAGCACGTCAGTATTTTGTTTATCAATTTGCAGAAAAATTGTGATACTTCGATAATTTTTACAAACCTGATAGGCCTTGCATGGGTGAAGATGCACTAGCCGATTGCCCCCCGCTGGTAGCATTAGCAGGAGTGGATGGTGGCGTAGCAGTTGCTCCTTCTTCATTCTCTCTGTTGCCATTATCAGTTGAATCACCAGCAGCTGCAGATGTTGACGCAGCAACAGTAGGAGGAGCAGTACTTGTAGTTGATGGTGTCGAAGAACTAGCCGAAGCTGCAGTCTGTTGCCTTGGAGTTGATGATCCAGTTTGGATTGTGATTGGCCCATTGCCTGATGGATTGTATGTCGTATAGTTATTGGAACTGACATAACCACTTTGTTCAACTAAAATGGGACGACAACATAGGTAGCGTGGTGCTGGTCGTGATACATCCAACATCAAATCGGAAATAGCATGCTGAGCATGAGAGAGATAGTGAAAAGCTTCCGAGACTCGATCGAAAAGCCTTTGAGTGTTATCACGTCTTGTGTTATCCTGTAATTTGTTCAAAATAAAATAATATTTCCAATCGGTCTGATAGCAATAAATTATTCTTACATTTTCTTCAAAGGTTGGTTCGTTCTGCAACAACTCATAGTACTGATCAATGAAAGGATTCAAACGCGCCTGTACTGTTCGCATTTGTTGAATAACTTGAGCCAGCACTTGTGTTCCGGTCCTTTGGCGACTTGGAGTGGAGGTGGCCGCAGCAGGATTACTCTCATCAGTCTGCGTGCTAGGTTCAGTAGTGTCCAATCCGGGTCTGTTCTCATCGACCTCAGCATTTGTATTACTCTCCGATGTAGTCTCGTCCATTGGTTCAGCTGATGCACTTGAATCGCCAGCCCCACTAATTAAAGATTGAGCGTCAGTATCCGACGTCTCAGATCCATTTGAATTAAATACAGTCGGTAATTGTACAACCGTAAGATTAGCGTTGCCATTTTGACGGAAGGCTGCAGAAACAGCACCTTGCAAAGCTTCGACGATATTTTGAGTTTGATTTTGTTGTATGTCCGTTATACCAACTTCGACGACAGTTGATTCCATAGTCCAACGGCCCTGAGCCAAGATATCAAGTGATGTGTTATTAAGTCCCTACAATTTATTATAAATCGTTAATATGCAGCTTTGTAATGTATGTATATATATTTTTCAGTTACTCTTTCTGGATCTTCCAAATAAGCTGCGATGTTATTGGCACAATTGAGCATATGTCTGGCTACGGTGATTCTGTTCATGCAGAAAGACGAGGAGGACGATGTTAAGGGGTTGATTGTTGTTTGTGGATTTTGCTTAAAAAGATTTTTTTTATAATTATTTTTAATAAAACAAAAAATGAATTGCGCCAGCTTACAACTCCAGCGTTCATCGGAATTGCCATAGCACCCACCACCATGCCGTCCAATGCTCGGAAAAGAGGTGAGTTACGCATTCCCCGACTTTCTGACCGTCTGATTCCAATTCCATTAGTGGTGTTTGTAGTAGTCCTGGTAGAAGGCGGAGGCCTTTCGGCAACGTGTACGACTTTTCCGTCGACATCTGTTTTAGTGTAAGGAAGAATTGTATTAAACAGTTAGATAGGAAGCTATATTTTTTTTACCATATTCCTTGACTTGTTTATCATCAGCCAAAACTCTCCCGCAATAAATTATTCGTTGCTGCTCCGCTGCAATGTTTGTTTTCTCGGCAATTTTATCCTTAAATTGCCTTATGGTTATCTAAGTACACAAGGACAAAAAAAAGTTTGCTCTTATTTTAAAATCAGAATTGTAAATTAAAAATAATGATAATAAGAGCGAAGTTGACAAGTCCGAAGTCAGAATTTCTGCCGGCCGCAGATTTTTTAAAAGTTCGTGTACTATCCAAAACTAGGAATTTATACAAAATTTATTTTTTTATATTTTATAGTAGGTACCTAAAATAAATTGTAAATAGCTAAATAAATAACGAACTAACTAACTTTAAAGTATTTTCGCTGAAAATTTGTGGAAATTCGTAGTTTTGGACAGTACACGAACAAAGCTAATATCACATATCCCTTTTTTTTTTCTATTGAACCTAATTATGTTTTTAATTTCATTTCAGCAAAGAGGCCTAAATCACCAGGTGTGTATTCTCCAAAGGCTGCTTTGATAGTCTGGTCATGGCTTGGGCATTCACAAGCTTTATCTTAACACCCTGTGCACAAGTCAGACAGGTGGTTCGCATTCTGCTCATTTGAGTTCCCCTTGAGTTGTAACTCGTTAGGATTCCAACCAAGGATAGTTGAAGTCTGATCAGCTTAAGTTAGCTTATGTTAGTAATCTTTTTCTTAAAAAGACCCCCTTTCATAATTTTATTAAAGTTCCTCCACCAGCAATAATATAGTGTATACCAAAGGGAAACAACTTAACGTGACTCACCCTCAACTCAACTTTAAAAAAAAAACTCATCGGACGTACCTACCTCTTTATAATAGAAAAAAATGCAATTTCGAAAACAAAAATCGATTAGAAGATTAACAATTAAATCGAGCAACCTACCTCATTGTCAATGCTGAATTCATGTGTTTGAGAGTCCAGTGTCTTCACTTTAAGATTTATAATCATTTTGAATTTGCTGTTGCTTTTACTTCGACTTTTCTTTATGGATAAAGTTGGTTTATTATTTTGGGCTTGCTTAAGATGTGTTTTGTATTTTGGCTATTAAATCCTATTTTAGTTATATTTTTTTTCCAGAAAGATTTTTGTTGTTTCCTTGGTAGATAAAAATTATGTGGTTGAGATGACGAAAAACAGAAACTGATAGCGATAGTGGTCACAAAACATAACCTCAAAAGCCGAGCTGTCACTTTTTGTCACCTCTTTTATGGGTTTATGTTTTTTTTCCTTTTTTGTTTTAGAAAAAAAGAGACCACTAAATATATTCCTTTGTCACTCGCACAAGATGACTGGAGTAGGAAAAATGTTTGGTAGTCTTCTTTTCAATAATGAAATAGACCGTGAAAAACCACTTCCGCTTAGAAATTTCACTTCCAAAATGTTTCTCACTGGTTGAATATTGTTTAAATGTAAAGTTATTTGAATAGTTTTGCTTGTTTCTACTAGAAAAATGAATTCAAAGCTAAGCACTGTTGGAGTTCTAGGGTACGGTTGACTTTTCAGTTTCCACTTTTGCAAACTAGAAGACAGGGCTTACATGCGGCAGTTTTGTGGTATCTAAATTGTGGAACATGGAAAATTGAATGGAAGGGGATATTTTTTTTTTCTAGAACTTATCGATTTGAATAGTCTTAAACGATGCGATTTTATTGTGATTCTCTTTTCATTACCTTTCGATTGCAAAAACACTCTGGCCGTGTGCGAATTGGTTTAAAATTTAATTACAGATTTACATTTATCTTCATAATATGCAAACATCAAGAAAAGTATAGCGAGACAGATTCATACTAAAAAACCGATTGTGTGAAAGAGTAGGTACCATGTTCACCTTCGCTATAATCTTCATCTGCGTTCCTATAATTTAAGATCTCTTCATTTTGATCTTTTCTCTCTATCCAACAAACTTGCTTTATATTTTGCTTCCCTTATTTTTGCAGAACTTGCATGATTTACATGTATCTTTTTTGTTTTGTAGAGATCAGTGGTCCTGGTCCTAAGCAAATTTGAACCAAAAGTTATAACAAGCGGTGTGTGGAATCGGCTACGGTGATTATTGATTTTCATATCAACCATAGTTTCTTTGTTTAATTTTTTTCAATAATTTTTAACATAAAATAGATTGTAGCCACATGTGATTATCACTGTCACTGAGTATTCCATCTGCGATGATTCAACTTGATTCAATTCAATCGAATGCGTTCCAATGGCATTTGTCAAAATCAGTGTTTCAGTGTTGCCATATCTGAAATCTTCAAATATAAAAGAAAAAAAGCTGTCGATTTTCTAATAGTAAATTTCTGATGCTAAATAAACAGTAACATATACCTACATACATGGGCCGTGTAATTACGGTCGTTTACTTAAAGTTTTTTACTAAACAGCCGTTTTGATGACTTGGTTCAATGAAAATACGTGTATTTTAATCAAAATAGAAGTTTATCGAAGTATTCTAAACTTTTAATAATTAAATGACAAACTATTAAAATTAAATTACGTTATTAAATGCAATTAAAACCAGCAACAGTATAACTGACTGATGTTTGGCGCATCAAACAGACGGGAGAGACGGGCAACTTTCTTAAAAATTTACAATAGAAAAAGTAGGTACCTACTAGGTATACAAAATTAAATTATATGGCTTTTCCTAAAGTTATGTCGAATTCCTTTTACCAAAAATATTCGATTTTTTTTCTAAACAGAATCGAATTTTTTCTTTTAATACAAGGGATTTGTCCAGAAAAGTCGATTTTTTCTTCTGAACAAATCGATTTTTTTCTTAAAAGGAATTCGACAAGAAACCCATTTCCTTTTTAAATTCTTTTTTGAAAAATTAAACTTCAAACTCAAAATTTTGAAAGAAAAGATAAATTTTTATTAAACTATTTTTACTTCAAACGTTTACGATATTTAACAAATGATTCAAAATTAACAGCATTTAGTCCACATAAATGGAGGTTTTGTCCCGGCGATCTTACTTGAAGTCATCAGTTAACTAGTTAGGGCCTTGTTAATACCTACGCAATTTTAGTTAAGTTCTGTTCCCGTGCCCGTGGACTAGAGGCCGTTAAAAAGCAAATCCAATTAAATAGTCTTCATGGCTGACTTAATTCAGTAGTACTTATATGGTAGTATAAAAAACCTTCGTATAGAAACTTTTGTCAGGCCCCTGGCAAAAAAAAATTCCAAAACAATCCAGGGTCTTGCGCACAATCATGAATTTGAACTCCACCACCTCTAGCGATTGTAAACTCTGACAAGCTCCTACTTTTTATATTTTAAACAATATTTGATATTGAATTCAAAATTTTTTGGTAGGTAGGTACCTGCCTATTTTGGAAACGGAAAGATGAATTTTGTCCATATCTCATAATTTGTGGACGCGTAGATGAGTTTTGTCAAAATGCAGCTCTAGAACAGCTACTAATTAATCAATTTTTTTTTTTTTAAATAAAGACAAACAGCATTTTATTAAGACGAAAAAAATTTACAAGTATGACTCGTGCAATGCTGTAATACAATAATTATTAATTTATTCTACTCTAATGGGGCCATTTCTTGACAATAATTATTAATTTATTCTACTCCAATGGGGCCATTTCTTGATAATTGAATATAGGGAATCCCCTGGACTGTTTGTAGAACTGAATTGCCTATGCCCGAAAAGTTTATAGTCGCTCGATAATTTCCCACTATTAACACCTTCATCAATCAATTCTTTTGCAACAATAAGTGCCTCTTCGCTAGGTGCTTTGGAATCAAAAGTACCAATGAAAGCTATGCCAATGCTATCAACATTTTGACCCCTAGTATGTGCTCCGACTTTGTTCCAACCTCTTCCTTCATACGCGTTGCCATCGTTTCCGATAAGGAAATTGTATGCAATATCACTTAAGCTCAATACGCCTTCCATATGAAGTTTTTGGATACTTTTAAGCTTACGATCACAGGCGGTCTGTATGGGTAGGTGCATAATAAAAAGATTGCTATTACTTAAATTACTTCAATAATTCTTTGTTTATTGTCCTTACCCTGTCACTACATGACCCCGAAGCAGTATGACTTATTATGACCTTACTAACTGGAACCTTAAGGTTATCAATTTCACCGTCCAGTTCTTGAGCTTGCCATTCGGCTCTCGAAACTATTTGAAGTCCATTTGCACTTAGAGTCCAAGTAAGACAAAGAAAAAAACTCAGTATTAGTTTTGTCATCGTTTTAAAATTACCTCCACTGTACAGGATTGATGCTACACAACTGAAACTGAAATCGGTCTGTATTTTTATTGTTTGCTGTTTAGGTTAGTCTATAGTCTTATCAACGACTTCAGCTGGGGAACCACCTTGTTATTATCGTTACACTGTGATAGATATACAAGGCGGGATTTAGGGTTGTGTGAGCCCGGTGCAGAGAAAAAAATCAAAATCACATTTGTAAAACAAATTTACGTCACTATTTACGTAGAACAGAACTTAGAATAAAGACAGTGAGAGAACCGTGTTAAGATTTGAATATAAATTTTAAATACAAGGTGACTCGCATACGGTGTGATAAAAAGCTAGAGCGTGTAGGTTGAGTCGACACAAGGAAAAACTCGTATATTCGTATATTTTTTTGTTTTAAGTATTCGACCTAACAATTTCTAGTCCAACACTAAAACGGGATACCTTAATCAGCCCTATCACGAATTCTATCGTAATCAGATCACCGAATCCGTTCGTAATGGCAATTTGTATGAGATGATGGTATTTTCGGGGTTCATCAAACCAAATTTATATACATACATATATCGCTTTGGATAAAAAAAAAAATCAGTTTTAATAGAATTTTGCAGTTTTATTTCTTTAAGTGTATTCTGCAAAAAAAAGTTGGTATACATACATAATACACAGAATGCCTTACTTAAGTAAATTAAATTTTTATTCAGTATTTTCGAAGAGAATTATTTTGATGAATTAATTTCAGGACACTTTACTAAAATGGATGTTATCTTAATTTTGTTTTTGTTTGATATCTCGTAAGCCCAACAGCATTGATGCAAAAAAGAAAAAAAAATAAATAAATAAAGATATTATTAAGTTCAAAATACACGTTTTAGTTTTTTTTTTTTGTAATACTGGAAATTCAAATGTATTCCATTTTTATTAATTCCTCCTATTTAAACGCTAGTTTTGAAAATATATGAATGTATATAAATATGAACTTAAAAAAGAATTAATAAAACAACTAGTAATTTCCAACAAACTCAATTATCAAGGTGGAAGATAGCGAGTGCACATAAACGTAAATATATGCCCATATATATGTACATATTATATACATATACATAAACGTATAAATATATTTTCTTTAATTAATTTGTTTATAATTCCATATCTAAAAAATCTGATTTTTTCGATCGGAAAAATATTCGATTAGCCACTTTCGTCCGATGTCAGCTGATTCGTCATCGCCAGATTGCTTACGGAGTACTTTTAGGCACATCGAATCGGATATATTGGGACTGTTTTCTTCCAGTTCCTTGAGTTCCTCCTCATCATCGACGATGCACTCCTCTTCGCACTTAATTTTCTCAGAACTCTTGAAAAAAGAACGTTCGGTCTTTCGCAAGAAATTATATAACGCAACGCAGCCAAGCGTGATCTTTGTTGCATTCTCGCTGTCGATTCGAAAGGGCGCCGAAAGAATCGGGAATATATTGGTCAACATGCGCAGAGCGCTTTCAGAGTTGTATTCTACCCGATCCATAGCAGAACAGTATTTGTATTCGGGACTGCCATAGTTAAACCATGTGGAACTTTCACTACTGCTGTACGGAACATACTTAAGAGTATTTAAGAGGTATGGTTTTACTGGCAGGGCACCGTGGCCGACAAAAAAGTAATTTGGTCCAGTGTCGGGGTGTTTTGGCAAATTCAACTGATCCTCTTCTATTAGTCCTTTAATTGTGGATGATTCAAAAATTTTTTCCCCATTGTTAGGGCTCGGTTCGACATTGGCATAGACAAAATTATCGTTGCTATCTACGATGCCGGTGAATATCAAGGTGTCCTCGCCGTCGCTTTGCTTGAGGGGATGTTTGTTAAACGTTATGTGTTTCATTGTTAGACTACCAATGCAGTTTGGAACTCGAGTTTTTTTGTAATACGCGTTGGAAATATTTTTCCATTCTTCTTCAGTCTTTGGGGTGGAAATGAAATGATCCTTCAGTGTCTCATAAATATTCATACAGATGTCACCGATCATCTTCAATATCACAGGTTTTGATGCTCGGAAACAGTAGTTTCTGCATGAATGGAACTCGCCTGTAAAATTATATAAATAAAATATTACATTATTATATTATATACGAAAGCATTAAAATTGTTTAAAAAAGATAAAGTTATTTGGATAAATAAAAATAAAAAGTGGTCAAAGATCACATATAATAAAATATCTAACAGTAAATGCTCTACCTAGAAACATCTCAGATAAGAGCACAATAATTAATATAGGTATGAAGTTTATTAAAGATATTGTTGCATATCATATCAACTTTCCCCTGTTGCTAGCCTTAGTTAGAAGTGGAAATGCACCATAGAGGACTACACCTTCTTTTAAATCATATTGTTCTTAATAATATGTAAGAAGCTGTCATACCTTTCTAAAACGCATCTAACTGATAAGACCAACTGTCTTATCTGGGCGAAACGCATTGGACTAAAGGTCAAAAAATTCTATTCTTTTTGGTATTTTTCTTCTTCGTTCTTAATAATATTCAATCACTTTCTCTTTAACTATATTATTTATCTTTTGGTCGATAGTTCCTTTTTTTATGTTTCTAATAACAGTAAATAAAAAATGTTAAATTAAATTTAGTTGTATATGTGAATGTATAGACCCTAATAACATTTGTAATCTTAGTAAAGTAAGTTAACTTTATTTGCATTTTTCTCGGAATCATTTTGAATGGACTTGTGCCATTTTTCCCCTGGACCCTTCAATTCAATAAATAAATAAAGTAACAAAAAATTATTCTTATAGATATGTAGGAACACAGTTCAAAATTACAATTTTTATACAATATTGTTTCTCTTATACCTATGAGAAGCCTTTTAAATGTGTCTAAAACATTTTCATATAATTTATGCAGGTAATTTTTAAACATAAATTCTAAAAATTTTAAAGCTACGCTAACTATTACAACCAGTCAAACGTTTGCACTTAGTTGAAAACGTTTACACATTAAATATTTACCAATTTAGAAATTAATTTATATAATTGTGTATTTAAAATAGGTATCTACATATTTACATAAACTAATTGAAATTCAGAAAAAAAATATTTAAGTACAAAAAATATTAAAGGGCTGACTATTTTAGGCCCCACTACACACGTCACAAAAGCAATAGAAACAAATAATTATTTGTGTCTATTCTAACAAACGAGTCTCATACATACATGCATATAAATGTTAATCTAAAAACCAACATTACTAGGTGAATATGCACATATGCGAGTGTCTAGTTTTAATTACTTGTGCGTTGTTCTTAAATAACATTACGAAATACCAATACCTAATGAATAAGTCAATTTAAAGAAATAAATGTCACAGAAAAGATGCATTGCATTAGATACATTTTCTATTGATTCTTACAAAAGTTGAACATTTGGTGATGATAACTTGCAAAAAAAAAAAAAAGCTTTAAAACGTGTAAGGTAGTATACCTACACTAAAATGCAATGCAATGAGTCTGAAATAATCTTTCTGAAAAGAAAAAGTCACCCCCTAATATCTCAATTAAACTGAGAACCATCCCTTGGAAAAGAATTTTCCCAATCGATTTTTTGCAATTACTTTATAATGCAAAAACTTTTTTTTTTTATAAGTCGATATTATTATTTGACTAAAAAATCAAATTAATGTTTGGCCTAATACCCGTCTCTCTGGTTTGTTGTTGTTTTTCTTGATGAAAGAAAAAAAAAACAACGTTTGTGCGTGATGTCACGTCAAACTTTGTCTGGATGGTCACGAAATCTCATCCAAATCTAGCGACGAAAAAGGACACACCCCACTTATAATTGATAACTCAGTATTCCTGATCCGGGATTAAAGTGCATAATGTAAATCATTGTAAAACAAAACAAAAAATGAAAGTAATACCCACGGATTATTCGAAAACAAATTTTTTACACAACCTACCATGCTCCAACTCCAATATTTTTCTTGTAAAAAGAAATGAAACAAAGCATTTTTTAAACAACCTAAAACTTACCTGTAGCTAGATATTTGAGCGTTATGGCGAGACGTTCCTCGGCACTAAAAAATTTCTTCTTGCGATGTGGCTGGTAATTTGTAATAAGTGGTCCCAGCTTATTGACTAAAAACCGAAACTGCTTTTCCGTGATGTCAAAGAAGCAATTCAGATGATAGATTTCGTTACTGCGGAATTGAATTTCTTTGAGAATGTTTTCTTTAGCAGTAAATTGGTTCTGGTTCTTCTGCAACCATTCGCGTGTCCATTCGAGACGACGTTTGCAGTGCAAAATCCCAGCCAGGTTGTTCATGTTGAGCGCGTTATCCTCCCGCAGGACTCCTATGAATTTAATTTTCAGATTATCCATACTTCCCGAAGTTGGATTGATAGATTTTATGTAATTTTTTCCTTCTGTTTTGTATTTGTATTTGGTCTTTTGTCGTCCGTCTCGTGTGTTTCAAAGGAAGAAATTAGTTTTGTGGAAAGTTTTGGGTTTAGAATTAAAATTTAATTCGCTTAGGCGAATCAATGAAATTAATACATTTTTTTTCCGTTGAGTTGAAAATGTACGATTAGGTGTATATAATTCTAGAGCAGCGTTTTTTCGTGAATATATTTTTTTTTTCGTTTCGTTGAAGTTTTCAGTCACTGCTGCTTTTTGGTTGGATGACAAAAGGAAAACTTCTTGTTTACCTCCTGCTTCCAACAAAAATTTAACGTTGGATGGTCTCGCTCGCCGGAAATCAGCTGATTACAGTTGTGCGAACGAGAAAAGTAGATGGAATGCTGATTGGCTGAATTTAATGTGTAAACACAAGGCATTTTCTAAGTCTGGATTTACATTGTTCAACTCTTCCAATAAGTTTTTTTTCCAGAAATCGGGGAAAATGTTCATATATGGTCCGATTTTTCCAATGAGAATTTTTGTCGTTGCACTCTTCAAGCCTAACTATATTGGCCACTTTTTGCAAAATTACAAAAGTAAAAATATTTTTTTTCCCGCTAGCACACAAATGTAGTGTGAAGAAGAATGTCAAAAAAATCTCCTAAATTTGTTGACCAGTAGTGCCTACGTTCTGTAATAAGGTAGAACTATAATTGTTGGAACGCAGCGTACGCAGCCGTATAATAGACGCCTCCCCTCCGAAAGCAAAAATGAACGGAAATGAACTAAACGTAACAAAACGCAATTATGTGTGCGTCTATTGAATTACTTGTATTCATGTGGTTTCGCACGGCTGCGTTCCAACATAGTTCTACCTTAACTCTCACATAGCGCCGGTGAAAAATGGAACAAAATTCATATAATTTGTTTCAGTTCTCATCGTTTCTCGACCAATTTATTCGATGTGAGAGTTATGTTGTTTTCGTTTGGATTTTGGGAGTGTTTTATTCCTATCGAATATGGAAATTTTTTTCACTCCATTCACTCCACTCCAAATTTTCTATATTCGATAGGAATGAAACACTCCTAAAAACCAATCGAAAACGACATTACATATAACGAAGGCAGGGAAATTTTATTCACCCCTCTTTCATCCTGCCCTTCTCGCCTATAAACTGATTGTTGCTGGAAACTCACAGTCTTAAGCCTTAACTACATAAGTCAAAAAAGTGAAAAAGTACAAAAGTGAAAATTTTCAAACTCATTTTGGGATAGTTTTTCTCACTGGAAAACTTTTAAAAATGATGCAGAAAGCTTAAATTTTGGTTTAAAAAGAATTGTGTACATTCTTTTTCACAAAACATTTGCGCTAGCGGGAAAAAAAATATTTTTACTTTTGTAATTTTGCAAAAAGTGGCTTATGTAGTTAAGGCTTTATTAATAATCCCATTCTATGGGTCATTGAATTTACCTGAAGGGGAATTGGGCCTTACTAATAATCAATCACTAATAAATGTCCACTATGAATAAGATGTAGGGTTAAAATATAGTGTGGAGCTTAATCTTATACCCATAAACAATTTAACCTTCTGGTTAAATAAATCCCCCACACTTTCCTTGAATCTACTACAATTTCCATCAAAGTTGCTGTCAAAAAAAAAAAAACGCAAAGTGCTGTCAAAGGATATTGTCGTAAGTATTTATTTTTAATAGTAACTATTTCAGTACTTAAAGGGCCTTACCAATAATCAAATTTAGTTATGACTTAAATATTGCAGTGAAATAAACCTTAACGTTATGGATCCTAAATTATTAACCATACATTATATTCTCAATTTTTTGAAGTCAGTTGAATATATGGTTCATTATTTATAGTCTACGTAAATATTTAGGTAATACCATTTTTTTTTTCTAACCTTCATTATTTTATCACATTCGCAACATATGGGTGAGAAAATCCTATGTAGTTTTAAGTTATTTTGTTTATAAAAAAATATTAAATACAAAATTGCATTTAAAAAGTACCAACAAAACCGAAATAAGGCTCTCCCAAACCAACGCGATTAATCGCTGCGACAAAAGAAAACAACAATAACAACACGTGGTTGTCAAACAAAGCAACACGTTGTTGTTATTGTTTTCTATTGTCGCAGCGATTAATCGCGTTGGTTTGGGAGAGCCTATAAATAACTATCTGCTTCCGTTTAAAAATAATCTGAAAACTGAAACTAATGTCGAATTCCTTTTACCAAAAATTCGATTTTTTTTTTCTAAACAGAATCGATTTTTTTTTAAATACAAGGAATTTGTCCAGAAAAATCGATTTTTTCTTCTAAACAAATCGATTATTTTATTAAAAGGAATTCGACATAAAATGTAGGTAGGTATACCGAATAAAAGTCAAAACATTTTATCAGTTTATATTTCAGAGCGCTTAGTAATTTTCCTCCGTCACTTTGAAAGAGCAGAAGCATTAAATATAAACAAGATTCCTCAAAAACACTTGCTTTCCCTTTCTTTTTTATTTAATTTCTGCGACACAAAATAATTGAGCAACGAGTCCAAAAAAAACCTTCCTCAGTTTTTTGAAAGCACGGAGAAATTTTTGTGGAGAATTGTGTTTATATTTCTGAGAATACGGATTCCTCCGAGATCTCTGAAATATAAACTGGCCAATTATTAAAGTTATTTTTTTTCTTACCCTAAAGAAATTGAAGAAACATTCTAAAAAGGCATCGTTTATCCCCCCCCCCACGATGTCGATTTTTGTCATCCAATTTTTCGTTTAGGACGTGCAAGAAACATCGCTAATATGAGAATATGTATATTTCTTCCATGTATTAAATTTTAGCGTCTTGCTAGTGACTAGCCTGAGCTAGTCTAGTTGGATCTTAGCCACCTCCATTGGATATGAACGATGTCAGGATTATGCACATGTCTACAAAAAAAGCAACGGAGGCACAAAAATCCATGTCTATGTCATAAACATGTCGAAGAAATGAACATGTCGAAGAAATGAACAAGACATATGAGCACTGCAAAGCTTGGCAATGAGAACTGTCGTCTCATGTGTGTGAGAGAGGTAGAAGTGGTATTGAAAAGAATTTTTGTGTGTTTTGTGTGTACACATGTTATTTTGAATTCCTAATAATTATTTTTGCAATAAATTTAACGCAATCACATTTTTTCTTGGTTATTCATTCCAAATACAATTCTATTTTTTTTTTGCAACCCCTTTCGTTAACTATAGTTAACCACAGTTTAGGCCCTTCGACCACTAGGCAACTTTTAGTTGCGCAACTAAAAGTTGCTCGGAGTTGCTTGCCATCGGTCACTAGGCAATTTCCGAGCAACTTTTGGGTTCAATATTTTTAATTGAAATGTTAAATTGACCTTGTATTTTGGATACAAATTTCGTTCAGTGTGAAAATAAAACTTGTTTTTCGGATTAAAAGCCTCTCATTTGGCAAACATTTTTGAAAATTTCCAAAAGTTTGCTGGAAGTTGCTCGGAAATTGCCTAGTGGGCCAGGGTAGGCAACAAAAAGTTGCCGGAAAAAAAGTTTCGCGAGCAACTCCGAGCGCTCTCCCATAGCTAACGTAATTGGATTGGGAGCAACAAAAAGTTGCCTAGTGGGCGATGAGCCTTTGAAATCACACCTTCTGAACATATCCCTCTTTCTCTGTGCCTATAATTTCGCTGTCTGGTGTTCACCTCGCACAACAATCCACACCCACCAATTAATTACAGGAATGTTATTGAGGCAAAAAATATATTCAAAACCAAGGAAAAGCAAAAAATTTTCATGATATGACAAAATGTCAGACTCCCGTGAGTAGAGAGGACGTCGTCGGATTCTTCTGTGTCGACAAAATGAAAAAAGATTTAAGAAGTTATAATAAATTACAGTAAATAATAAAAAAAAAAAGTGTTTCAAGAAAACAATAAAAAGAGATTGCTGCAGAAAATATCAAAGTTGGAATTGTAAAGTGAAAAACATAAAAATATATCCAACTCAAAGAAAAAAAGTTTCTATAGGTCTGTGTGTGTGTTGATTTTGTACGCAAATTAAAGAAACAAAAAAGTGCTCCATCGCCCGTCGCCGGGGGATTTATCCGTATTTCTCATCTCGTTTTACAAGTGCATTGCATTTTCCTTGCGTCTTCTTTCTCATGCTCATTAACATTATACTCAGGCGGCTACTGCTTGTCGTCTTTTCCCCTTGTTCACTTATTGTTGCTCTTTACTGCTGTTGGTGGATCTGATTCTGACTCTGGCTCCAGGGAGTGGATTTCTCAAGGGCTTTAAGTTACGCGTACGAAATAAATTGCAAGACGAACATTAGTTTACCAACAATCGATGAATATTTAATTTTGTACTGAATAAAAGAAAAAAAAAACGAGAATAAAAATAAGATTTTCTCCTTATCCCTGATTTATTTTTCTTTTCGTCAAACGCAATCGATTCCAATAAGGAATTCCATACATATATTTATTTTGTATATTATATACAACTATATACGGGCGATTGCGTGTACGTGTTTATCAGTGTATGTGTGTAAAGCGCAGCAGGAAAAAATGAGAAAATTCTTGCCAAGTCGTGTTTAGAAATATAAAGAAAAACTTGCAAAAACCGCGGCGTAAAGTGTAGAATTGTATATTTTTTCGATAAAACAAAATTTACAAAAAATGTTTTTGCAGTCGTTATTGAACGGCGCTCATCAAAGTGTAATCGGTGTTTTGTGTTCCTTATTGGATCCTCGTTGTCCCCCCTTGTCGTCTTGTTTTTGTCTTCATCTTCGTGGTATGTGGTGAAATTGTAAAATTTTCCTTCAAAGCAGGAAAAAGAATTTCCACGGGAAAATAATTTAGTTTTGGGGTAGGAAATAGAAATCTAAAAGAATTCAGTGTACTGACACAATCAGCGACATACAGTGTGTTGACTGTTGAATTTTTCTTTTTCTGAGAGACGTAGGACAGGACAAGAGGGAAAAAATTGGCCAGCGCCATCATCATTATGGGGGCACAACAAGCCAAGGATCGGTCGTCTGGAAGCCAAGGAACTGTCAGTTGTATTGGGATTAGTAGCAGTGTTGGCATAAGTAGTAGTTCCTCAAGTATAAGTGGTGTGGGTGGGGGTGGTGGCTCAGGTGCTTTGGGTGCAGGATCAACCCTTCGAGCGAGCCGCATGAAGTCCCGTTCATCCTCGTCTTCAGCTGCCGCAGCAGCGCCCGCCGCTTCAACAAAGGATAATCGCAGTGCAATTGGATTGAATATCTTCAGCGAACACAATGGTGAGTTTTTTTTTTTATTTTTCGCCTTTTCCCTTTTTCTCGTGTGTGTATTGTTCTCTTGTGTGAGTGAATAGGTATATATATGGAATGGTGTGCTGTATACATATATTGGAAGAGGGTGTGTTGTTTAAGTGGTGTGTGTGGGAGTAAAAATGGATTTGTACATAATGTACTTCGTTCGTTTTTGGAGAGGTGAATATTGTGAATTAGTGCAAAAGGGTGGAATGCATTTTTTTGTTTCAATTATTAATTCCTGGTTCGGTGGCTCGTTTTGTAGCCGCCGTCGTTTTTTTTTTCTAATAATTGAGGACTGAATTTGTAAATTATATACCTACCTATATATTTTACACGATATGGAAAAAGGGGAGACGTACAAAATACCTAGAGAGGTACCTACCTATTTAGTTGGTTCCAAGTTAATACGGGTTATTGTCATTTCCTTAAATTGGAAAAGTTCAAATGGGACAGAAAGAATTTCTTACCAATTAAATTTTGGTTAATGCTAGATCTTATACCTAGAAAAGGAAATAATATTTCCCTATATTCTATTTGGGTCTGCAGCGACTAGTCAGGTCTTATCGAATTGCAATTTACAAGCCAACAGTTGTTGTGACAATATATGTAGGTACGACATTGATAATAATGACCATGTTTAGGATGACATTCAAAAGTTATTTTTGACCAAAATTTAAAAAGTATCATGCTAACTTTATAACTACCTACCTAATGAAGATTTAGTATGAAAACCATTTTTGACCATTTTTAGGAGAGCCACTGTCGCGCCAATTTTTTTTCTTTTCACGGCATAGGGTAGAGTCACATGTCGCCGGCCCCCTCCAGTGGCCGGCCACCAACCAAGAAAACCATTGTATTTAGTGAACCTATAGCCCTACCTTTCTCTTTATAGTCTCAATAAGATCTGTCATTTATGCTTCATGATCTTTCAAAAGTTTGGTTAAATTTGCCCAGTACTCTCCGAGTTATAAAGCATTAACTGGCCAACCCCGACGGGATATAGGAAACCGAAATTCTTCGTGTTTCCTAC
This sequence comes from Epistrophella euchroma, assembly GCA_947049315.1. Classification (NCBI taxonomy): domain Eukaryota; kingdom Metazoa; phylum Arthropoda; class Insecta; order Diptera; family Syrphidae; genus Epistrophella; species Epistrophella euchroma. The sequence goes on along the minus strand of OX346247.1, from coordinate 41,110,956 downwards.
TAACGGCCCCCCGGCCAAAGATATAAAACTCTACTTTTTTTGAGAAAAATGCAAAATATGAATAACTGAGCCATTACAATAACATTAGAGCATAAACTGTCGTTGAAAATCATTAAAATCCTATTCTCGGATTGGCGGTTAATAAAACATTAATATTAACCTAATAATATTAATTTTTATGAAATTAGATCAATTAAGAGAACCATAAAGAACATTTTGCTTTCAAAATCAATCGAAAAGATTGAAAATTTGAGATTTGATGTGATTTTTTCTATGAAAAATCCCTTAAGGGTCCGGCCACCGGCGACTCTACCCTATTGACTGCAAATATTTTTAACTACCTATGTAGATAGGTATAATGGCATATCCAAACGTTATTTTTGACCAAAATTTAAAAAGTGTCACTATACCTACCTAATGATATTAAGTTTTGGGAGAACCAGTAGCACGGTGATTTTTTTCTTTCACGTTCATATTTATGGCACTTACATATACGACAATTTCTGAGACAGTCAAAAGTTACTTTTTCGTTGTGCTAACTTTATACGGTTCCTGCATTTATGTTTTCTAGATTTGGGTGATTCTCCACTAAAAGCTCCTTTTCGTGGCCCCGACAAAAACTGGTAAAAAATATCAACAAATTAAAAATATTTTAATGTCAATAGCAGCGTAAGCAACGTTCCCAACTAGCCCACTTCTCAATTAGAGATGTTTGCAAATGTTTAATTAAAAAAAAATTCACATTAAACGACCAAACGTCATTTCCGTAACGTGTCTCCTCCTCGTTTTAGCACAGACAAGCTTTTAAACAGACAGCTTTTAAATAAAAAAATATTATAATTTGATAGGATTCCTGTATCAAAAAATATGTTATTGAATTGAAAACATGCTGTTTTTTCTTAATTTTAGTAGAAAAAGTCATTTCCGTAACGAAGTCGTCATTTCCGTAGCAAGACAAATTTCGTAAAAACGCTTAAAAACAAGTGGCCGCACTTTTAAATTATCAAATATTGCGTTATTTACGTCAACAATCAATTAGGCATACTTTATTTCACAAATTTAGGTAGGGGCTATTTTCGATGCCAAAAAGGAGCTTTTAACAGAGAATCATCCATTTTGAGAAATTTGAAGATTTCTTTGAAAAATCTCTTAAAGGTACAGGGTGTCTAGTAAACATCGGATAATCCTGAAACGACGTATAGACCACTGGTACCTATAAAAAAATTTCAAAATATTCAAAAACATAAACCAATGTAACGAAGTAAATTATTTTATTAAATTAGCTGTTTTTGCTTATTTGCACTAATAATAACCGATTTACTCTAGATACTCTAAAGAATTAAACCATTCTGAAATCTACATTTGTTGCGCCAATTTTTTAAAAGTTTTGCCACTAGGGTTTCCATACGACTCGTTTATAGGTACCAGAGATGCTTTATGTTTTTTTATTTCCTCAATTTTTGGAATAAAAAACCAATTTATTTTTTTTTTTAATAAAAAAAGTCGAAAGAGCTATTAAATTTTTCTACCGACTATGTTTTAGCACCAATAATGTAGAAAGTTGCTGAAAAAGAAAATCACAATGGAATTCATCTATTTGTAGCTGTGGTACCTATTCAAAAACGTAAAGTGCACGAAAAAATGCACATCTTTTGAGTATCCTTGATAGTCCCTTTTAATTTCCGGTTTCAGAGCAGTCATAAAGTGGACTATATGCCGTTTCAGGATTATCCATTATAGCTGTGTATATCTGTATCGTTTATGTTTTCCAAATTTGAATTGTATCATTTTTTTTTTGTATAAAATTGATTTTTTGCAGCACAAAATATTTGATAACCCCTTTCCATTTGTCCACATAAATCCTCAATTATTTTATAGCTACCTACCAATTAATATTTATTATCTCGAATAAGTGTAATCTGTTGGTTTACCTGAATTTTACTCTTCCTTTTAAAAACCATAAATTGCTCAACAGCTGGCAACAAACCAAAAGAATTTCCGTTGAAACATTTACCCAAACAATAAAATATCACTTGGCCATTCCACACAGCCACACGCAATCCATACTGTAAGGCATGAAGTAAATTCTTCCATTTCCGACGATAGCCCATAATGGAAATGGAATAATTAATTGTGTAAATCTAGAGGCGAATCCCTTTTGCGAATCGAAACATGGAGATCATTGGACACAGATGACGAGTATTTTTGTATTCATATTTTTTTCTTACCCATTCCCCAATTCCCAATGGTTATTGATGGGAAACTGATTTTACAGAATAATTCATTCATTGACATTCCATCCAAACCCAATATGAATTATTGTCGCATAAAAACTGATAGTTATCAAAAAATTGCCCATGCCATTAACAAAATATCATTCTAAGCGAAAAGTTTCTGTTTAAATCAAAGTGAAAAAAGGAAATTAAAAATCTTGTAGGTAATTGGATTGGAATTTGTGTAGCCCTTGAGATGGTCTCTTAATTTTTTTTTTTATTTTTCAGAACGGAATAGCAGAGACTTTATAAATCTCATAGTAAATTCATTACTTTTGATGTCGCAATTTTCTCTAATAGAACTCAAGCGTGTTTAAAAAACACGCATACAAATTACCCGCACCCTAGAAAGAAGAGTTTGAGAGAATAAAAATAAAAAAAAAATGAACAGAATCACGTAAAATAAATTTAAATAATTACGCGACTGGGGGTTGTTCTGCTTTTGATTATGTTGATTGGACATAAGTGGTCTGGTTTAATCGATAGTGTTGCCAAGTCAGAAAAAAATAAAATAAAAAGAAAACGGAGGACAGACGAGCTGCAATAATTGGAAGGTTTCAAGTACACTTTATTATTTTAATATTTGTAATGAGCCCCTTAATGTTAAATCGGCCTTTGTTGTAAATGCATTTTAATATTATTAAGGTATTAAGAAGTGTAACGTGTACCAAGAAGAAGAATATAGGTACCTACTTTGCCTAAAATAAAAAATAAAAATACATTTTTAATTCGTTCTCGATAATTGGCAGAAAAGTGCACTGTTTGAAACGACAAAGCCCTGTTTGACAAGAAACTAAGAAAAATCTCAAAATGTATGGGTAGGTACCTACTAAAAAATTAAATCATACTGTTCACATAGAAATAAAATAATAATGGCGTTAACAAAGTACGCGCGCCTGGCCTTACGCGTCAATTTCTTCACAAAGTTTTTTTTTTTTTTTGTTAAAAATTTACATAGCCGAAATATTTAAACTCGGTTTGTTGTTGTTTCAAAGATGGCAATATTTTTTTCTATTTAATCCATTTTTTTCTTGTTATTGGTCTAACGAATTTTTTTTGACAGGGTGGCTCCAAGCAAAACAAATAATATACGATATTTAGCGAACTACAAACAAATGCCTCATCTTATTCGCATTTTCATATTCTTGCATGGACACGAAGAGAGTTCAAACGCATCGAATACGATCTGAACCGAAAATTTCTATTCAAGAAAAATCAATTTTTTGCCCATTGGAAGACGAAAATTGTCGAGATAGGTGTTTTGATAGATCTGGATCAAAAATGTTTAATATTTTTTACCATTGGACAACCCCATCATATTTTTTTTCTGAAAAAATTGTGATTTTTTAAGAAAAGTCGTACGTATTGCGCCTTAAGGCCTTGTCACACAGAACGCGGTCCGGCGGTCTTTGTAAAAAATTACAAACAATATTTGCCCGTCGCGTTCTTTCCTTCCATGGTGAAGTATTGACCGGCCCGCGTTCTGTGTGACACGGCCTTTAATGTTTAAAACCTGAGCCCAGGATAAATCTGAACTTTTTGACCGATAGATGATAGAGACAACAAAAAAGTGGGTACCGCAATTCTGTCTGTCTTTACCTTGAACTACAGCCTACACCAGTGTAGTGATTTTCTTGAAGTTTTGGACTTATGGTTTTTTATTGATGAAAACCGTAATTGAATAAATATTTTTAACTCGAAAAATAACCGATATAATAGAGGTTATTTACATAATGTCGAAAACGGATCTAATGATTTTGATAAAAAATTGTTTCGACTAATTTAGGTACGTTCTCCATGTCAGTGAAGAAAAAGTATCGTTTACCGTTTTTTTTTTCGACTTATCGTTGTCGCATTAACCAAATTTTATCAAATTCCTTATTCGAGACCCTTTCAAGTGTAAGCAATATTGAATATGCAAATTTTGAAATAAATATTTTATGAACTAAGAAGAGGAATAACAAAAATAAAAGAAAAATATTTTGGTTGTTGTTTAGGGGACGGTATTGAATTAAATTCAAATAAAAGATTTTTTGCGATTTATATATACAAAAAAATCTTTCTTTTTTTTTTGAATAGAAACATTCGCTTAAATAAGGAAACAAATTGAAGAAATGCAGTAAAAGAGGGTAGTTTTTTTTATTTATAATGATATTTTAATAATAATACCACCTTAATTTGAAATAACATAAAAAACCCTGTTGTAAATTTGTCCTCATACATATTTACGTCCAGAATCGTACTCCCTACAAACCATCCATCCCCATACGTTTTTGATAATATTTAGGTGCGGAGAGTACGGTGGCCAATGAAGTAAGGTAACATTTTTCTCGGATATCAAACTTTCAATGATCCTTGCGTTGTGGATTGGTGCGTTGTCTTGTTGAAATGTCCGTGGTATGGGGAACTTTACGAATCTATCAATATCAAAAGTGACAGCCATAACTTTGTGGGCTTGACAGATGCGAACGAAAGCGAAAATAAAAAAAGGCGGTTTTTTATACTAGAAGTTTAGTATTTTGTTCCGGAGTGAAAACATGTCAAGCCCACAATGTGATGATTTTGACGTTTATAAGTGAACGAGTGAGAGATAGATTGCTATTTGGTAAAAAGCCCTATTGATCCAAAAACATCGGTAAACTTGGGGAAAGCTTTTTGCAATATTTGCCTGTAGGAGTTTGGCGTCATATTCACTGTGGGAAACTCCAGATTAACTGTTTCAAACCTTTTTGGCTATGTTGGCGCTCCAAACACCTTGTTTCCTTCTTCATGTCATGACAATAGTAATTACATATGTCCGTCCATACCATCTAAATTGAATTTGTTTTCGTCAAGGGAAGCTTGTTTTCCGCGTGTACTTTTATTTTTTTTGACTTTTTCTGCAGCGTTTAATGGTTTTCCGCGGCGCATATTTTCTTTGATCAAACAATTATTATTTATTATTTTTAATCTACAATTCTATTATTTTAACAATATTTTTTCTTCTAACCGTAACCTATAGTCATATGGATTTAGTAAAAAAAAGTTTGTTTTATATTCAAGTGGAGCGGAGTGTAAATAAAACTTCGACAAACAAAAGTGAGATCGCCGGGACGAAACGCCAAATTTTCATGGACTAAAGGCCGTTAAAAGCTATTTTGAAAATTATTTTTCATTATTACAGAATTTATTCTTTCAAATATTGAATCATCATCATCTTGTTATCATTAAACATAATTATTCAAATACCTCTCTTAAAAATAAAAACAAATAAAAGAAATATTTTTTAATATGTATTTGTAGCGAAAATATTCAAACTCAACACTCGAGTATGCAAATTTAGAAAAAAAAAAAACCAAATTCGTTCATTGTAGCTCAGTTGGCAAATTGTTAAAAAATAATCATGGGCACCAGACCGGATCCAATTCTTCTGCAAAATCTAAAAACATTTTTTTTGCGAGATTTATTATGTACCCAGACTCTAACAAAGCCACAGAATATCGAAAAAAAAAAAACTCCACAGAAATTCATTGCTGGTTTTTTTTCTTTTTTTTTTTGATAATTCAATGTAAGTTTTGGTATGTATAAACTTTGTAGACATTTTCTGGCAACAAATTTGCATGACTGTCCTCTCCAGTATTTAAGTTAGCCAGTGTATCCCGTAGTTTGGTTATGTAATAATGTTTTGTTGAAACTAACTTTATAGCTTTTCATACTTTCTGGATCCGGTAGTAAGTAATAATAGGAACGACTAGGTCGCAAGAACCTTCTTGTTTTTATGTAAAAAAAAAATTAGTTAATGAAAAACGTTTAAAGATATGAATTTTTATATTTCTTAAATAATTTCCAAAACTGTTTTAAATTTTATTTCAGGAAACAAAACTAAGCTATTCAATCGAAAATGCTTATTGATACCAAAAAAAAAAACACAATTGCATTAAATAAGAAAAAAAAACATTTGTTTCAATTTTGTTTGGTACGTATTTACACATTATTCAGAGTCGCTATTTTTATTGCAAATATCATAAGAAAAAAAATGTCCTCTCTTATTTGAAACATTCAAATCCTCTTTCTGCTGCCTTAAACCAGAAAAACAGTGGGGGCAAGTGCACTTTAAAATAATAATCCACAAAAAAAAAAAAAACAAACACAATAATATACAAATTAAAGATGAAAATAAAAAAAAAATATAAACTATGCTAACATTTTTGTACCCTTCCTTCACATCAAGAACCGGCATAGTTTTTTTTTTTTTTTTAATTCTTCTTTATGTCTGTGTTAGTGAAGTCGGTCTCAACTTTTATTATCAACTTCCGCAATCTAGTTTAGAAGCTTGATAATGATGATGACGATTATGTTCCTCTCTTTGGTCTTTATTCTTTATTATTTTTTTTTTTTGCGTAAAGTAGGAATTGAAAAAAATCAGTTTAGTGTTTAAGTTGTGTTTTTATTTTTAGCAAAGTACCTACTTGTTCATGTTTATGTATGTAGGTATACCTATGTAATTAGAAATTTTGTGATTATGGTGTAAGAGTAGATTTGGATGTTTCCACCAAATTTAATTGTTTTTTTTTTTTTTTCCATTATTCGGAAGCAGGAATTTTAGTCTGGCTGCAATTAAATATATTTGAGTCATTCTATCCCGGTTGATTTCTACTTGTGATAGGTCCCATCTTAGTCGTTAATAGTCTCGACAGATTGTTTTTTTTTTTTTTTTTTTTTTTTTTTTTTTTTTTTGTAGAAAATCTCGAAATTTAGTGGTAAAATAATATTTTATTAAAAGACTGTTTAATAGCAATTAAAACTACTGATTATTTTAATTTTTTTATGTTGATGTACATTATGAAACTAAATTAAGCTTGGTGTCACAACCGAGCTGTTAAAACCACTTCACTTTTGTTTCGAATTTACTCTTTTGATTTTACACTCAAAATACACTGACAATACTGACAATACAAATGTATTGTTCATTTATTACTAATAACCATTTACATTAGTTTTTTTTTTAACGTTGTCTAACTTTAGACAGCCGTCCTAGTTTTAAATAAACAATTTTAATTGTTGCTAAATTGGCCTAACTTTATATCTGACTTTAGACTACGGAATCTAGACAATAGACCTTGATAAATTTAATATTTTTTTATAATAAATAAAGCATATTTCTGACTCTTTCGAAATACATACTAAGACACTGTCTAACTAGTCAAAAATCTAAAAATTTATTAAAAATTTCCTATCACCATAAGTATAGGTAATCATTTTTGTCAATTAGCAAACCAATAAATGGACGTATGTATATGTACATATGTAATGATTCATTTAATTTTAGCATGGTGTATTATTAAAATTATTAAAACAAAATTCTCGTCAATTTGCATTTGCATAATTTTTTAATATGACGAACAAAATGTTTGTATTAATTTTTTTTTTTTTTAATAAATTGACCTTAACATTTGTTTGAAATTTGCAAGCTATATCTCAGTCTTAAATCTTATTTTTGTGAGAAAACCAGTTTTTTTTTTAATGAAAAATCTCATGCATACCACGTCTACCGACAACCTATTGTTTTTTTTTTTTTTATTTTCTATTGAACCAGTTCTTTGTGTTCAAACTCTTTTGCTGTTCCATTTATGTTTAACACTTTATTCAGTTTCACTTTTTCCTTTGTATCAATATAATTAGTTTACAACGTACTTAAGGTAACACGACTGTATTCTGCCGCTTAATATGCTCGCTTCTATTAAAATTACATTTTGTAAAGTTATTCTTTTTGCTGTTAATAACTTAATGTCTTTCTGTTCGCTTTTGCTAATCAACAACAAAATTTGTTCTAAGCAAAGAAACAAATTTTTCCGTCCAGAGAAATGGCAGTATTTGCCATTAAAGTTTTCAATAGAGACCAAGAAAACATGTTAATAGTTTTGATTTTGAGGCCTTTGTTATACTCCGTTCAACACAAAATGTTCAGTAAAGACCTTATGGAGAAATCTTTTTTTAGAGCAGTGGCGTCTGATGCATAGAATTTAGAAAAATTGCCCCACAAAACCAAGCACGCCGCTGACTTGTGCATAATTCCTTGCAAAATGTCGTACACCCTCCACGACTTTTCTGCTCGCATGCTCAAAGCATGTACATATGCTGATCGCTTGCTTGTTTCTATTCTCGCTGTGTGAGTGAGAGGAAAAAAAATGCATTCCAATAGAGTTACCCATTGCTCATTGAAAGCAGTACCAAAGAGCTTTTTTTAAAGGATTTTATCAAAGAGCTATCTGTTTCAAAGCTTTTGAGCACAATAAAGAAGGTTAACAGCCCGATTCTCCCTTCCATCACTGATACCTCACAAGTAATAAGAGGTGGTGAAATTAATTTTGTGACTTTTTCGCATTCTCCCCCAAAGTCACAACTTGTGAGAGTCACAAAAATAATCGAAATTGTGATCTCCTTCAGAGCAGGTCACAACTCACAAATTACATGAGTGTTCTGTCATTTTGATTTCACATTCTATATATTTTTTCCTAAAAAATTGCAACTTTCTAGATTTTCGAGTGCTAAAATAAAGTGAAATAGGAATCGATTCGATTTATCCAAAAATGAATCAAAAAATTTTCCCAATTGTTGTAAAACTAATCATTGCACCTAAATCCGTCCGACGGCTATTGAGAACTTCAAGAGACGCAAATTGCTTTCCAAACAAGATTTTTCACTTCCATTTTGGAAAAATATACTACATAAACGTATTTATTCACTAACTTTATTGCTAAAAATAAATGGAACCTTGCATTCTATAAGTTTTAAAAAAGTTTGTATGGCCCAATTGAATTTTTTGTTCATCAGCTGTTCCAAAAATGACACAACAAAGTTTCGTTGTGACTTTTCTTGTGAGGATTGGAGGAGAATTCCAAAAATGTTATCGAGTCACAAAAATCCTCACAAGAAATAGTCACAAGAGCTTATGACTGTACCTCGACCTACAGCCTTAACCAATGAAGCCATATTCTTCAAACTTGGAGCATAAGATTTTTTGGTGATTCCCTAGAGGGGAAATCGAGATTGTTTTTTTTTTTAGCTCAAAAAATAACGGTACTTGCCACACAACCGTTTTAAAAAAAGGTATTTATCTCAAAAACGGCTCGTAACGATTTTTTAAAAAATTTTGTGTGTACTAGTGGTGGTATGGTCTACATTTTGATAAAACAAAATTTACAGTACCTGCCATAGAACCATTTTTTTTGTTTTGTTTTCTCGTTAACCGATTTTGATCAAAATTTTTACTTAGGAGGTCCTATTATCAAATAGAAACTGTTTATTTTTTGGATTTTTAAAAAAAAGTTCAAAAATTTTTATTTGAAAAATCATCCTGGTGTAAACAACATTTTTTTTTTAACTTCAAGGTATTTTATATATAAAAAAATTATTTTTTAAGAAAACCGCTCCAACGATTTTTAAAATTTTTTCTGCATAAATGCACATTTTTTTAAGAATTGAGATGGCGTTCTTCATTCTAAGATTAAAACATTTTAAGTACTTGTTTTATCAATTTAAAGAACGTGTTTCATGCTTTTTTTCCATATTCAAATTTCCATTCTTCAATTTATTAAATGGATAAATACATATACATATATAATTATTTTAAAAAAAAATTCAAAGAAACTTTTACAACAAGAGCAAGTTCGTGCGACCCAGTCGTGCATTTTATTTTTCTCCAGAACTATTTGGTTAATTAAGAGACACTTCGTGTGTGAATATAATACAAAAGTAAAAATTTAATTGTTTTCGCGTCATGTAAACTAATGCAACTGAAACCAAAATAATTCATGTGATCGTTCATTAGTGGAAATGCTTAATTCTGGGAAGAACTTTTGCATACTTTATCTACAAAAATGTGGTTGCTGATTAATTTGCGTGCTTCGCTTTAACCTGTATATATATGTACTTGGACGCACAGACACATGATCAGGATTGATAAAAACAATTTTTCCTATTCTCCATTCTTTTTGTTCTCATTTGCCATTATTTCGTTCAATGATCAATTCTAACCTCAAAATTAATTTTTCTTGTGGGCAGTGCACTAGAGTGTTTAAATCATGAATTTTAATGATAGATACATACAAACTGGTGCCTAAAAGTTTTTCATATCATTGCAATACGTATGTATGTTATGTATGTATACAAAATCGAACATTAATATTTACAGAAAAACAAAAATAATGTTTTATAAACAAACTTTAACTAGAAAAAAAAAAAAAACTAAATTTCAATAAATAAATGAAAACACACGCACAATAAATTATTGTTGATGCTTAATAATTTTTACCTTCAATGATCTCACACGCCGCGCCGCACAGTGGAGCAGAAAGTCCTATAAGTTAGTATCAGAGCTAGAGACCTGAAATTTCGAACTTTTGCTTCTGAGAACGATGTTTAAAAATTTCAAAAATCTTTTATATCCACAGGGTGTTTCTTGCTTGTCAATACTTTGCGAAAAGATTCTTGAACATGTTTTTAAAAAAAATCATTCTCTAATTAGGAGCGGTAATTTTCTTAAAAAACCGCTTGGAAAAATGGCAAGTTACGTTAAGCTCCTGGAAAATTTTTAGTTGGGGAAATCTATACTAGGAAAACTTATCAGATACTCGTTCTTGCTAGCTTATCATTTATATACAGTAAATGACGGATATAAGAAACTCAAAAAATTCAAGGAATTTCTTTCTTATATAAAAAATTGTTTATAAGAAAGAAAATTTCTTATATAAATAAAAATGCCTATAAGAAATGTCATGTATGGGCTTTTTTCTTTCTCGCCGATCTTCAATCTGTCACTTCTTTGGAAATTCAATAAGGGTGGGTTCAGAAATTTTGTGAAAGTTATACGTTGCATCATTTAGAAGTTTACACGGGAAAATTTCTTATAAAAGTTTAATTTTCTATGTAGTGAATCAGATTTTGTGTCAGAATAAGTTTCTTATAACAGTGTTTTTCTTTTAAATGTTTTTCTAATATGAGGTTTATTTAACACGTATCTTAATGGGAATGTGCATGGTGTTTTAGAATGTCTGTCTTATAAGCGTGTTTTTCTTATATCCGTCATCTACTGTACTTCATAGTAATAAATAAATTAAACTTATGAATATGTAATATTTTGCCAACTTTTGGCTCACTTTACCCATTGTGCGCCATTGTAAAAAAATTATTAAAATTTATTCAATAAAATAAATATCAAAATGTGTACATACATACATACATTATGCTTATAGGTTTTGGATAACCATAATGTATTACCTTTAATAACAAATTTATACGAGTTCAACATAAACAAACCTATTTCAAGTGTTTATTTAGGGAGGCCATGGTCGATTTAAAGTATTTTTGTTTACTAACAAAAAAAAAAAACTCAAGTTATTTTAAGAATTGTACAACTCTCGCAGTTAGTGTTTTATTACATTTATTACAAATTCTATACACCTCTGAAATAAATAATGGTAAAACACTAATTAATTGTGCGTGTTGAATTATATTGATTTCAATTAGCTTATAGAGCTTTGTTTTCTATATTAAGCGTAAATGTTGAAGAACTTCACAAAAAGTTATGTACCTGGTTCGTTTTGATTCTTTTTAAAATTACATGGTGGGGCAAAAGGTATGAATCGTTTTTAAAGGGATGTAAAACAAAAACAATTCAACTTACAGAAATTATTGCATTTTTGAATAACAACAACAACTTAACGGCGCTACCACCAATTGTTTATGAATTACGAGGCACTGGAGGAACACTTACCTCAATCTTGACATTGAAATCCCAGCAGTGTGGTATGTAGCCCCGTCCTGTTGGAACCAGATATCTCCCAGATTAGTTGCTTCACTCAATTTTTCCAGCTCGGGTTAAAAAAAACTCTTCCAGCATTGTCACATAGCGCCTGGGAGACTGTTCGATAGCATTTCTTGCCAAGATGACATTTTCACTTACAGTTGTGGGTCTTCCAATTGCCGAAGGAGTTGCTGTTGAACCAGTGTTTTCCAATGTCCTAGCCCAACGTCTAATTGCATTACCGCCAGGGACGTTTCCCCCGAACAGGATTATTGAAGTGCTGTCGGAAGGCTGTATGCGTGGCGATAACAGAATGGCCATTATCAAAAAAAGGCCTAACAGCAAACTCCTGATGCTCTTCCGTCCAAACCATGGTTGCTACTGAAAACTAGTCTCTCTCACTGCCACAACGAGACCCCTTCTCTTTTCTCATCATAACCACAGGTCGAGCGCCAGTCGGTCAAAACCGGTTCATACCTTTTGCCCCACCCTGTATTTCAACAATATGCCTGCAAGACCTAAGGTCTTCTATAAATATTGGATTGTTGGCTATAGGTACTAGTTAGAAAGAAATAGAAATATTTAAATAATTAATTTATTAATAAAAAATATTTCTTTAGGTGGAATAGGTGCTGCATTTGAACAGCATTTAAAATTTAAATTAATCAATTATGTAAATAAAAAACCGAAAACAAGAAGTATTCTTAACTATATATTTATGCCCTAAAAATGCCTCCGATTTTCCCCTAAAAGCTATTGGTGTAGGTGCAGCTTTTCAAAAAAAATAAAATTGTTGGGGAAATTTTTATTTTTTTTTTAACAATCAATGCAATTGTGTTATGTAAATATAAAAAAAAATAACATCGATTTCCAAAGTCTGTCGTGCACAGACTCGAAGTACCAACCCGCCCAGCAGTCTCACTTTATTAAGTACTAGCCGATTTGCCCGTGTCAGTTGCTTCGCAAACTGAATACTACAGATGTAATAGAATTCTACTTATATATAAAATTCTACATATGTAATCAAAATTTTTATATATGTAAAAATATTAATTATATATTTATATATACATAACATAAATATATATTGTAATAATAAATATATATATATATTTTTATTATAATTATTTTATAATATACATATATACGAAAAATTTATACATATAAAAAAAATTAGAGAAAGAGAATTAAAAATTTAGATTAGTGGTGCAAGTCCCCCTCACCCTACCCCTCCTTGTGTGCACGTTCTTGTTTTGAATTACATTTAATTTTCATTTAAAAATTTTGAAACTTAAAAATCCAAACATTTTTTATATCTCTATATCTCTATATTTTATACTTCTATATCTCTATGTCTCTGTCTGTATATCTCTTTATCTCTATATCTCTATATCTCTATATCTCTATATCTCTATATCTTTATATCTCTATATCTCTATATCTTTATATCTCTATATCTCTATATCTTTATATCTCTATATCTCTATATCTCTATATCTCTATATCTCTGTATCTCTATATCTCTATATTTCTATATCACTTTATCTCTATAGCTCTATATTTCTATGTCTCTATATCTCTATAATTCTTTATCTCTATATCTCTATATCTCTATATCTCTTTATCTCTATATCTCTATATCTCTATATCTCTTTATCTCTTTATCTCTATATCTCTATATCTCTATATCTCTATATCTCTATATCTCTTTATCTCTATATCTCTATATCTCTTTATCTCTTTATCTCTATATCTCTATATCTCTATCTCTATATCTCTATATCTCTATATCTCTATATCTCTATATCTCTATATCTCTATATCTCTATATCTCTACATCTCTTTATCTCTATATCTCTATATCTCTATCTCTATATCTCTATATCTCTATATCTCTATATCTCTATATCTCTTTATCTCTATATCTCTATATCTCTTTATCTCTTTATCTCTATATCTCTATATCTCTATCTCTATATCTCTATATCTCTATATCTCTATATCTCTATATCTCTATATCTCTATATCTCTATATCTCTACATCTCTTTATCTCTATATCTCTATATCTCTATTTCTCTATATCTCTATATCTCTATAATTCTTTATCTCTATATCTCTTTATCTCTATATCTCTTTATCTCTATATTTCTATATCTTAATATCTCTATATCTCTATGTCTCTATATTTCTCCATCTCTCTATATCTCTTTAATTTTGTTTTTCAATATCTCTATATGTCTACATCTCTTCATCTCTATATCTCTATATGTATCTCTTTTTCTCTATATAAGTTATAAATTAAGACGATTTACATACAATAAACACCCCCTATCACCTTTACATACGCCCTTGACTCTTTAATACTTAACAAAAAAAATTAGAAAAATAATTTTAGTTTGGGGTGCAAATGCCCCTTTACCCCTTCTTGTGCACGCCCTTGCGTTGCATTTAATTTAATCTTCATATAAAAACTTTAACCTTTAAAATCCGGCCGTTAGAATTCAAGTTATAAATTTATTCAATTTGCATGTAATAAGCACCCCCCTACCAATTTTGCGTACCCCTTGATTATGTAATTAGGTATCCAAAAAAAAAAAATTGAAAAAAAAAAAAAATAATAAGGAATGCAAATTTTGAAAATAAAAAAAAGATTTACCGAAGTTATAAGCAATTCCGTCCATCTTTTCTAAATACCGAATTTTAACGACCAAATCCATTGGATTTTTGCTGGATTTGGCGTTTAAAAATATTCAAAAATTCGTATCTCAGCTTGTGGTTTATGTAGAAAAATAATTTGTATACCAAAATTAATATTAATTAGCCAAGAAAATAAATAAATTATAATGTTGAAAGTCATATGAAAAATCAGTGTATAATTGTCAATTAAGTTGAAAACGTTCCTTTTTTTCGTTTGGAACCTCTAATTAATTCAAAATGTATAATCATGTATATTTTTTTATAATTTCTATATTTGTGACAAATTTACCTATCTATTGACATCTTAACTTTAAAAATCGAAGTATTATTTCTCGACTTATAGCCGATTTTCTACAGCTGAATCGTTAATTTTGCAATTTTCCATGCATTTGCCTTTGAAATATTACGAAATTTCATTTGCATAAAATTTGAAATTTTTGATTTTTTAATTATATTTGATTTCATTTAAAATGTTATTTTGGAAGATTTAAAAAGAATTACTGAAGTTATAGATCATTTTCAATAACTCTTTCAGACATTTTTCAAGAAAATTATTTAAAATATTTTATCGCAATTTTTTTTAAAAAGAACATTTATTGTAAATATTAAGTCATGTATAGGTATGTTTTATACATGAAAATAAGCGCTTATTTATGCTTAATTTAAAAAAAGTTATTTAAACAAAATCCGTCAACTTACTAAAAAGTTATGAATGATTTAATCGACCAAGCACTGTGCCGAAAAAAGCAAGTTTTAAATAAATTTAATTCAAAAAATAATTAATATCAGCTCTCCTGTTCAATAAATGGCTTCATTATGTTCTACATATATTTTAAAAAAATATTAGGCAATAATATTTTGGTAGCATTTTTTCTCTGCGATCAAGTTTATATAGCGTTTTTGATTTTTTAATCAGTAAAGTGGGTGAGAAAAAAAAGTAAACTCAATTTGTTTTTACATTTTTTTCAAAGTTATCATGCAATTTTATGAATTTTTTTTCCACACATTTAATGTCCGTTTTAATGACAGTATTTTAAGACTTTAACTTTTAAAATCCGTTTAGTATTTTGGATGTAAAAAAATAATATATAAAGCCGCGTCTCTTGCATTTTTTAATGAAAATCCTTAAAATCGCGTTAAATTAATTTTAGTGCCTCCGCTGTTGAACTAATCTTAAAACATTGTTCAGCATTATTGTAGACCAAGATTTTTGCAATTAACATATAGTAAGAGTTTTTCAAAATTCTGAAATTTTTCATCAACTTTTGAATTTAAAATGATAAGATCCATATTGATTTCAGACTAAATCAGCTTTTTGGTATGACTTTTTTTACGATTTTGAAATAATTTTTATACATAAATTTAGCTTGACATTTTATCTTTCCATATTTGTTTACCTCAAGAAGATCCGATAATTATTAGCGAAGTTATTAGCCTAATAAGATGGCCTAATCGATAATTTTATATCATTTTTATAATTTAAAATACTTTTTTGGTCATTAAAGCAATTAAAGGGCCCCTGCAGCCACTCCTGCTAAATTTACCTCTATAAAATCACGGACATTTTTGTAGATGAGGGTTGGGGCTATAACTTTGTAGTATATTGTTTTTCGATATTTTGAAATTTTTCATCATGTTTTGCATTTTGAAAAATGAAAATCGATTTGATGACGGCTTTCCGACCCCTTTTCATATATATTGCTTCCCCTCCCCAAAATAGTTTTTATACACAATTAAAGCTTGACATTTCGTGATTCTTTTAAGACCTTAACCTAATCGATCGGACGTATAATATAGAAGTTATGAATTTTTTAATCGAACAATATCAATTGATTTTTGTGATTTTCATAAAATAACTGTCATCTCCCACTGGTCGATGGTGGTTGACAATGAACGAAACAGGCAATTTTGATGCAATTTAATTGATTTCTTGATTGGCTTTTAATTAAGATTGTGAAGCTTCTATAAGTCGTACAGATTAAAATGAGGTATCAAAATTTTTGTCGTTAAACGGACATACGATTTAAAGAAAAATTAAAATAATCGGTGCACTCAGCGATAAGTAATTAACGAATTTATTCAAGAAGTCAATATTTACCGCTATTTCTGTTTAACGGTATTAAAAAAATAAAATTTAAATGCAAATCAAGTAAGATTAATAAATCCTATCATATGTGAAAATTTCAACTCCCTACTTCCACTCTGTAAAAAGATAATCGAAAAAAACCGTAAAAAATCGATTTGCTCATTTTTTCAAACTCAAATATCTCAGCTTAACGGCACTTTAGAAATTTGAAATTTTCCAAAAACAACAAAACCTATAAGTTCTATAAGATCCAAAGATTTCAAATTTTTAAATACATCCATTAAAAAGATAAAAAATAAAAACCATCAAAAAATGAGCCGACAAAATTGCGTCTTTTCAAAAATTCCCCACGCCCACAATACCACGCCCACAAAAAATCCCTGATACATGGATAACCTTTTTTTTTATCTTCTTTCAATCGCCGTAATCCTCAAATCAATCAAATAATCTCCCGATTTATTAGAATTATTTTGTCAAACATCGATTTTTGCATTTTTGAGTTTCAAACAACTTTATTTCCGAAAATAATTTTTTTTAAATTTTTTCCAAAAATATGTCAATCTAATTTTTAAAAAATCTATCAAACACAAAAAGAATGAAATTCCTATCTCATCCCGTTTAGAAAATAGAAAACCGACTTTACTCTACATTTACCCCTG
Source organism: Epistrophella euchroma (assembly GCA_947049315.1). Taxonomy (NCBI): domain Eukaryota; kingdom Metazoa; phylum Arthropoda; class Insecta; order Diptera; family Syrphidae; genus Epistrophella; species Epistrophella euchroma. Next base: position 41,093,456 of record OX346247.1, on the reverse strand, counting down.
TTTACCCTATTAAAAATTAGAATTTCAAAAAATCCCTTCTTAGTGGAGCTCTACATATATAAGGCTATTCAAAAAAATTTTCTATATATATATATCTATAACACAGTAAGCTGTAGAATGATTAGTAAAAATAATGAATGAGTGAGTGAGTGAGTGTATAACTTTTTACTTTATAATATAGTAACAATTGCCAATGGCTGATGGCTTCTGGATCCCACAACGCGAGCCCATTCGATGAATGAGAAAATGACTAACAATCGATGTAGTAACAATCTGTAATTAGAGAACCTAGTTATTTCCACTTATTCTACCTCGGAGCCTTTGTTTCGAACTCTCCGTGTAACAAAACAACTGATTTTTTCTGTCATTGCATGTTGTTCACATGAGCAACGAACTGCAAACTTTAAAGTGTATAAAATTGAAGCATTGGTTAGATATTATACTCACATACCTACATAAAGTACAAGTAGTCAACATCTACTAATCCGACGAAACGCGACTTCTCGAAATGATTTCCAGCTTATTTTTGTAAAACTTTATATAAAACCTGTCAAAGTATATGGTTGGTTGGTTGCTAGCTATGTCATACATACATCGGTAGCAAGCAAGCCATGCTGAATGACAACTTTCCTGAACTTTGACTTTGAAAAGAGCACGATGTGCTGGTGTAATAAAAGTTTTTTTTTTTTTTTTTTTGTTTTGTTTCCTAATTTAAAGTTTTCTCTATCTCGAGCTAAATTACACACCTTTCTTCTCATCTAGAGTATAGAGGTGGACATTTGACACCTCGTGGCACTGCAATTCCAACTTACGAGTATCCCAGCAACATGAATTAAACATGAGTTGGAATCGTGTTTCACCACGTCCCGTCCGTTGGCGATGGATGCGATTTCAAATGCGACAACGACGACGACAGCGGGCGGATCTACATTATGAGATGATGTTGATGAAGAAGAGAACCATGTTGAAGCTGGTGATGGTGAATGGTGGTGGTGAAGTGGCGGAATGCAATGTGTTGCGGTTGTGTGATATGCGGTAATGTTTGGTGATAGAATCCATCAATTGTGGTCACACCGAACTGGAGACGAACTGTTTTAGGTACCTAGGGTTATGCAACAGTTTTTCTTTCCTCCATCATCATCGGTGAGGTAGAAATACATTCGAAATAGGATCACAACTTTGTTCCCATTTAATAAGGTTTGAATGGGAAGTGAAATAGAGTCAGGTCAATTTCAGCAATTTGGTTTTGTGGGTAAAAGGGAGAGGAGAGAATGTTGAAAATATTATTGGAATTTATAGGAATACCATATATAAGAGTAGGTAAAGTATACGCACGAATTCATGAAAAACACCCAGTCTCTTTGCATCGGAGATGTATAATATGATATCGATTCGTATAAAACTCTTCTTTTCGAGGATTTTCAGAGATTTTGCTACTAATTTTATTAAATACGAAGTCCCTGAAAATTGATATAAGGAACACTCTTTTTCGTAAAAAAATATTTTATTTCTTAACATAGTCTCCTTTTAGGCCGAAACACTTCGTCCAACGCTTCTTCAATTCTTCGATGCCGAGTAATACGATTTCTCGGGCCCATAAAAAAGGCTTTTTTTTTTCATAGATGACCTTTTCATTAGACTGCCACCGCGTGCATTCCAAAAAACGGTTTCCGCATGGAAAAATGGCAAGTTTTTGGCAAGTTTAGACGAGGCCCTAGCAAGTTTTCGGAAAGGAAAACATGACAGACCCCTATTAGTGCCTCTTTGAGAACATTTATTTAATAAAGTGCTGGTGAAATCATTTTACAAAAATTAATAAAAGCAGAATCCTGTTACATCGTAATAAAAATCTTTGTGTTTAATTAACTGTGTAAATTTCAAATTAGGATTGGGAATCGGTGTGTCAAATAGTAAAATCGCAACTGCAGACAAAACAGAATAAGACATAACCACAACTGATTTTGATATTTCTCAGAAATCTGTTCTCAGTTCTTCTACCTAAAAAGCAAGTGCAAATAGACTCACTGAACAGCAAGCCAGAACAGTTAAGAACAGAAAATTTCTCATTGAACTTGTTCTTTTCTGTTCTAAACTGTTTCAAAGATCCTCACCGAACTTACCTATAGTCTTTCACATATACTTGCATGCACACCAAAGTAAATGACAATAAATTAATCGTCAGTTTATTCAATTTTGCATGCGCAAGAATATTTTAGTGGTCATAAAAATTAAAATTAAAATAAAATACAATGGATTCGCGGTTAATTAGTGAAATTAGTGAACTTCTATCACCCGCCTGGAAAAAGAATCTAGTTTTCAATAAGGCCCTGGCAAGTTTTTCATAGTTACTAACAAGGGTCTAGCAAGGAGGCGAGGGCCTAGTGAATGCCTATAGTAACCCTTGCTAGACCCTTGTTAGTAACTATGAAAAACTTGCCAGGGCCTTATTGAAAACTAGATTCTTTTTCCAGGCGGGTTGCCATGACCTTTTCCAAAATCGCTGGCAAATGGAGAATTTTACAATCATGCTGTTCCTATACTAAATGAAATGCAAGGTTTGGCAACATTTTTTTTTTGTAAAATTTCAATTAACTTGTAGAAAAGCAAAATTTTCTGACAGAATATCTAACAAAAAAAAGATATCATATAATGTACTTTTTAATTACCCATCTTCGAAATTCAAAAAATCTTTAGAATTAACTTTATGAAGTTTGAAAGAATTAACTTTTCTAATTTAAATATTATAATTTCTATATAAAGTAGAAAGTTAGTAGAAAATTACATTACATAATATCCTGCTATAGTTAGTTTCTAATTCGTTACACAAAAAAAAATTAATCGCTCGTCAACTTAAATTGCATACTCTTTTATACATATTTAGATTTTTTTTTATTTTATTATTAAGTACTTCATAGGTATTTATTTAGCGCCTAAAACATTGCATTCCGAAAAGTAATTTTTATTTTCTGAACATTTTAGAAAATCAATTTAAGAATTTCAAGAAAATCAATTTCAAAATTACTAACTTGTATGACGCGAGAAAAAAAATTAAGCGATATTTATTGTTTCAGTACCTTGTATTACCCCGCCCAAGCTCTAATTACAGCTTCAAAATGATTTTTCATTGATCTGATGGGTTTCTTAAGATACTAGCTCTTGCGGTATTCTTTTTCCCATTCGTCTACAAGTGCCGCTTTCAGTTTTTAATGGAGCTATAGATTTCAGTTTTTCAGGAGCTAGATTTATGGCTCTAACCTTTCGTTTAAGCTCCTTTCACAAATGCTCAATAGAGTTGAAGTCTGGTCTTAGCGCCAGCCAGTCCATATCGTGGCAATACCAACTTCCCTAAGGAATCCGACTATATTCCCAGCGCAATGTTGCATCGAGCGTTATCATGCATAAGTACGAAATCTTTGGCAATACATCCAGCATAAGTAACGATGTGATGCAGCAAAATATCGGAGATATACCGAATCGAAATTAAACTTCTCCTCGACCACCACGAGTCACAAAAACCAGCTCACTTTTCCTTCAATTCAAATGCCTGCCTGTATCATACAAAACCCTCCACGGTAAGTCACGGTTTCGACAAAGCAGCTTTGTTCAAATCGCTCGCCATGTTGTCTGTGTAATCTGCCCCTACGATCACTTCCATGCAGACACATTCTGCACTCATTCGAGAACATAACTCGCCTCCTTTGCTCAACTTCATAATCGTAGTGCTCTAGAGAAAATCGTAGTCAAATTTGTCGGTGGTTTGCAGTCAATTTCGATCCCATGACAGGTCGTTTCGGGGTAAGGTATGCTTCTTTAAGTCGTCTTCTACCTATCCATTCACAAGCAATTCTTCTTCATACCTGTTTGAGCTGTGGACGTTTACGGCCAGCCAAATGACTACTTTGGAGAGAAATCATTGCGATGAATCTTTCATATCTCTAAGTGGTAAACCGGCGACGACGCGACGTCCAGATTTTGGCATTCGCACAAACTATCCGCAGTTTCCATAAACATTTTGTAGATCTTTGATACACAAAATTTGCTTAGATGGAGCTGACGGGCCACAATACGTTATTCCTTGTCGCAGTAGTGTAACAACTAAAGCTACATCTGCAGGTGTGGTATCCATTTATTTCTAAGATTAGAAGGCCTGTTAAATCGAGATTATGTAATAGTTCACTTCTAACAAAACACCGATAAACAAAAACCAATAATGGGCGCGTATATTGCATATCAATGTTTCCTACTCGTGCTTCCTTTTTTTTTTAGTATAATTTGTTATTTTCGTTATTTTGGCGAATAACGTCAAAACTATCCAAGGGATTTTTATAATTTTACCTCCAATTTAAAGTTTGAAGTTTAAACTTTAAAATATGACCATTAACATATTCAAGCATAAATATTGTATCCATAGAGATTGTTCCTTTTAAAAGGTGAAACGGAGTGATTCCATTTTTTTGCTCGCAAGTGCCCGCCTGGAAAAATGGCAAGTTTTTGGCAAGTTTAAAGAAAGCCCTAGCAAGTTGTCGGTAAGGAAAGCCTGGACTAGGAAAACTAGACAGACCCCTATTAGTGCCTCGCTGAGAACATTTTTATTTCATAAAGTACTAGTGAAGTTCTTGATGGTAACTAACTATGAAAAGTGAAATCATTTTACGAAAATGAATAAAAGCAGAATCTTATTATATCGTAATAAAAATCTTTGTGTGAACTGTGCAAATTTCAAATAATGATTGTGAATCGGTGTGTCAAATAGTAAAATCGCAACTAGACAAAACAGAACAAGACAGAATCACAACTAATTTTGGCATTTTTCAGTAAACCGTTCTCAGTTGTTCTACCTAAAAAGCAAACAGACTCACTGAACAGCAAGCCAGAACAGTTTAGAACAGATGATTTCTCATTGAACTTGTTCTTTTATGTTCTAAACTGTTCCGAACAACATCACTGAACATACCTACAGTTCTTTCACACCCACTTGCCCACACACCTAAGTAAATGGGGCTATAATATAGCCCCATATCTGCAATGGTTGAATGGAAAACCATGTAAAACAAAACATGTGGAACAAATCTAGTTTTTACTAATCAGGGCTTAGGCAGAATTCAACTGAAAAGGCAAAAAGGTTTATAACTGGCGAGGGCCTAGCGAATGCCTATAGTAATCCTTGCTAGACCCTTGTTAGTAACTATATGAAAAACTTGCCAGGGCCTTATTGAAAACTAGATTCTTTTTCCAGGCGGGTGTATAAACAAAGTCAGCTTGCCTCTTTCGTTACTTTTACGGCCATATTCTTGACTTTCTTCAGAACTAATTTAACCGAAAAACTAGATCTATAGCGGTTTCGAGTTTTATGTTTTTCCCAAATTTGTATTACTTTGACATCTAAATCAAACTATTCATACATAGTTTGACATCTAAATCAAATCAATATTTTTTTTTTGAGAAACTTAAAACTCAAAAACCCTATAGAACTAGTTTTTCAGTAAAACTAGCTTTGAAGAAAGTCAATAATATAGCCGTTACTATTTATACAATATTTATCGTAAAGAAATGATCTTTTTTCTCAGGAGAGAGGTCATCGAAATGTTTATTTGTATGTACTTTATTCCCAACCAACAAATATATTAAAGCTGATGTAACGGTTGAACTGAGTTCATCTCTAGTCCCCAAAGTGACAACATTTTTGTTTGCGTTTTTTGTTTTCCTTTTTTGGATAAAGACGATATTATGTATTTAAATTTATCTTTTTTTTTTTTTTTCTTGGCAATTTCTTAGTTTGTGAATACATTTGTACATACTCGTATCTATTATAAATCTTGGCGTAGAAAAATATTCTAAATTCCGAAAATATAACGACATCCCCGTCATCATAATGCTTGAGTTGAAGATGGGGATTAAATTTTTGTCACTTTTCTTATAAACTTCTGAATCACACACAAGCCAATTATATTTAATTTTTCCCATTTCTGCTAAATAAAATGGAAATGGAATGTATACATGTATGCATGATGAAGAATTCTCATTCCTCTCCAACATTTTTAACCATCATTATACTTTACGTATTTTTATCTACTTCTCTCCCTCGAAAAAACAAAATAACGATGTTATATATAAAAAGAAAAAAACATGAACTTAATGAAAGTCCTCGCCTCTTTTTTCATATTTTATGGGTTTTGAGCAAATAATTTATGGCACTATTTATACATTAAAGTGTGGTTTAGCGAAATTGCAGAAGCATTCAAAATTCATGGAAGAAATTATAAATTTGCTTTATTGTTTATAGGGGTCTTAGGTTATACAGATTAATAATATGAAAAACAAAAAATAACACAGGTACTAAGTTCTGATGCTTAAGACCGTGTTTCTTTTAATAACAACAATAAATGTTTTTCTTAAAACGAAATCACATCACGGTTCTTTTGGAACACAAGTTATTGTTTTCATTTTCGGTATATGATTTCGGCTTTATCTGTTTGCGATCCCATAGTAAAAGATGTTGCATTTTAAATTTAACGATTTACTTGAACTTCATTTTCGTTTTCACTTTTATTTAAAGTCTACTAATGTTCTTATAAAACTTTGTTTTCTTTTTACTAATAGATCTAACAATTTCGATGGTTAGAAAACAATCTAGTTTTAAACGAGGCGTTAGGTACTTTTACATTGATACTAACAAGGCCCTATCAAGGGCAATTAGTAAAATTCTCTCTAGAGCATCTTTATTGACGTAACCTCTGAAATGCAAAAAAGGCAGTAAAGTGTCGTGTATTCTATCCGTTCCACTTGGAAAAAAAAAACTATAGAAAAAATAGAAGATGATTGGCGAGGGCCTCACTAGCTTTAATAATAACCTTTGGTAGACCTTTAACGTATCTATAAAAGAATTCTAGAGCCTTATTAAGAACTAGATTTTTTTCCAGGTGGTTTTATATGTACTTAAATATTTCAAGCCAATGTATGGTGGTTGGCAAAATTTACCCAACAGGTTTTTACTAGTACATTTTAAATAGTATAGAATAGATTTTCCGTAGTGAAAACTTTCCAGGACTTTGACTAAACTTGCCATTTTTCCAGGCGAGTGTAGTTATTGAAAACAATAACGTCTCCCGGAATTACAATTACCAAGGTCAAACTACCTATACTATAATATCACCGGGTTAACTGACTTTTTATTCTTCGAAGCGTCATCTTCTACATGATAATGAATTGTGTTTTTGCGATGTCTTTTAATAAATTATGTCATGAAATTGAAAAAAAAAAAAAAAAAAAAACATCAAGTTCAAGCGTGTTGCGACAATTTACAGTCTTTAAATTGTTCAAAGTTCAATAACATGTCCTCGCATTCGTTTACCTATAATTTATTTCACGTTGAAAGTTTCATTCATTCACCAAATTTAATTAAAGCTTGACGAAGACGTAAAAAAATATAAAAGCTTTCACCATCTAAAGAAATGAAAAATAAACAAAACAAGAACAAGACACGTTAAAAGCACGTTGACACTCTAAAATAATAAATAAGATATTTTTTTTTTTTTTTTATTTTGCAAGAAAAAACAATATTTTTAAACGACAGGGTAGTTGGCTCAGTGCGCCAACAGTTGTAACCTTTTAAAATGCCTTGAATAAAAATGAATTTATAGGTATACATTCCATTACCTTGTTTTTTTATATTTATTTAATCAAACTTGGCAAAGAATGGCAGTCCGACTAGCTGCAGAAGTACACTGCACCTCACTTGATAAATGCGATTTTTTTTAAAAGAAAATGTTATTGTGCTTCAAAAAGTTGGCACCTTTAATGCCAATCTTTGTATAACAAATAAGCTATTAAGCCAAAAAAAAAATTAAGATTATATAGAACAAGGGTGTTATACCAGTGACTTTAATCAAGTGATGCTAAGTGTAATTCAGGCACATTTATGCATGCATTTATTAGTAAATGAAGAATTTTACACGCCAAAGGTGTGTAAAACCTTGACCCCTGAGATTTTTCATTTAAGCTTTACTACATTTGTTTTCATTTTTTTTATTTTGATGTATTTGTGTACTCTTGTTTCAAAACACACCCACACACTGAGCAATGTTACGAGTACAGTTGTATATATTTATATTTTGTCGAAAGAAACTAATAAAAAAAAGAAATCAATATGTAAAATAATATTGATGCAGTGTTTTCAATCTCTGAGTAGTTCGTTTTTTTAAAAGATAAGGAAAATTAATAAATCATTAATTTGGATACAAAGCAATTTTACATAATTCTTTAATAAGGAAACAGCACCAGCAGCGGTAGGCAATAGAATAAAGTAGTTTTTATTAATTAAAAAATGTTTCTCGATAAGAGATTCAATTTTATTTTCGGCATTTATAAAAATGTCTCAAAAAAGTTTAATGCATTTAGTTTTGTGTATTTTAAAATCGGATTAATGGGTATTAAAAGATCAATCGAAATAAGCTTAAGGAAATTTTCTCAATGGAACTTCTATGTCAGACGAATCTTACTGTTTGTAAATAATGGACTTGGACTAGGTTAATAAGACTTTTATTTCGAAAAAAATATGGCAAAACTGAATTTTTGGTGTGAACTGTGAACATCTGTTTTCTAAAAAGTACCCTATATTTGCTGTTCATTTTGTGTAGGACAATAAGAGACCCTTTTTTTTTTTGTAAATTGCTCGAAAACCATCTGATCTTTAGGAAGATACCTCATAGTTATTGCTTCGAAAGTCAACCATATTATTTCATGAATTATTTCTTAAGTGAGAAACAACGCAAAATAATTCAAATTATTGTTGACTTTCGAAGCTATAACTTTAATTCTAGTAATCAGATCTTCAAGTTTTAAGACTTCAATTTAAGCCAAAATATCAGGCTACATTTTTGTATAAATTTTTTTAAAAAGGGGTAAAAGGAAAGGGTAGTAGTAGCGCGTGGCGTAATTGTTAATGCGTTGGACTGTCATGCCAGAGGTCTGGAGTTCAATACCAGCCGCTTCCACCTTATTTTTTTTTTCGGAGCTACTACCTCTTGCGAGGAAGTGACAAATCCTCCAAGAGTATCTCTTGTCATAGAAAAGTGCCGCTCACCTTAGCCGTTTGGATTCGGCAATAAACTGTAGGTCCCCTCCATTCCTGCAGACACGCACACGGGAATGGTTGAGAGTTGTAAAGTCACTAGGCCCTGGTTCTTCAGAGCCGTTTGTGTCACCAAATTTAATTTTTTTAAAAGGAAAGGGTAAAAGGTGATCGAATCCGCGCCATCAATGTGATTTTCGATTTTTAAAATGAAAAATTTGATAAAAAATTTTACAATTTTGAAAAATAGTAATCGACAAAGATATTGCAAGTTTGTCATAGGTTTTGGTGGTGAAAATTCCAGGCGGCTGGTGAGGTGTCTTAAAGATAAATATTCCATCCAAACATATTAGATATACAGGTGAACTTTGACTTTGATTCTCTAAAAATTTTTCCAGGCGAGTTATTAAATGAAAACAAAATGACTAGCTGTTAAAATGTGGCGGCTTTTTCCTAACCCCAAACACATAAGATACAAAAATATCTTCCGGTCGAAACATGCAACTTCAATAATTTTGTTTGACTAAATTCAGTACGTTATAAAGTTTGTGCACGTTTTTCTCAAAAATAAGTGTTATAACATTTTCAATGTAAAATTACATAAGCTACAACTTTTGCCTTCACCTTTTTTTTTTTTTAAAAAACACTGATAGTTATTGAGAAATTTGCAAAAAACTGAAATTCAACCCTTTTCATCCCCTAAAAACCTTAGCCCCTATTAAAATTTAGGGTAGTTTTTGGAAAATGCTTTAGATACAAAAATAAAGATCTCCACCAAAATTCAGCTTTGTCGGAATTTGGTCATTTTTTTGTCTAATTTTCCTATGAACTATTTTTCAAAAAAAAACAAATAAATACAAAATAAAACTGAATTACACCCTTTTTTTTTAAATCTTACGCCCCTTGTTTTTGTCTTATTTTCCTGTGTTTGAATTCATCCGCTACTACACTCATATACTCAATCCTTCTGATGAACTGGTTACTGGTCGTAAAATTCAGTTTACTTATTCAGCCAGCCATTTTCGACAGAACAGTATATGTATGTATGTATATATAGTGTTACTAGTTTTGTCTTTAGTGCAACACTAGCGCTACAAAGCTTAGCTTTTTTTTGCTTACGCTTTAATTTGTGTGATTAATAAAAATAGTAAATTGTAAACGGTATGGAAAAGAGGAGACTCATATCATTTAAAAGATTTACAGAACATGCTTATTGGATAAACCGTTATAGTAAGATTTACGCAACATCTGAAAATACATGTTTTTCCGCATATCTTAAAAACGCTTATTTATTTTCAGCTACCCAAGAAATAAAATATACCTACCCAAGAAATATAATTTCTCAGGTAGTAACCGAAAATAAACCAAAAATTTTTAAACTAGTGTAATTGGAACTTTACTCAGAAATTGTGAAACAGACCCCTAATAAAGGTATTAAGGTTTTTATTTTTATTATTGTCTTGTTTCTTTTTTATTTCTATAAATATCCTTGAATTTTCTCATTTAACTTCCTTAAAATTTCCAATCGAATCGACCATCTTATAAGAATCAGCTCGACTTCTTGTTCCTCGCTCATTTACTGCCATTTCTGCAAAAAGTTTCCTCTATACTCGCAATATAAGCTTTCCAGAGAGCTACGATTAGAAGAATTTCAATTATTCATCCAATTTACCAATTTAACAAATTGAAATGGAGCCCCTACGAACAATAACTTAAGGAGGACTGGGTAAGACTTAAGTAAAGAGGTGCTTCAGATAAAAATTCGTTTGCTGTTTTTCCACTTCTTCATATTCTTCGTATCACTTTACCTTGTGATGTGTATCACATTGCGAACCTAGCAGTCCATTGGTTCAGAGTTTACTTGTCGTATTGAATGAGATATCTTTTCGACTTGAGTAAATTATTCTTTACCATGAACAGCGATTTATGGTATGGTAAAGTCTCCATGGTAAAGTTACGATGAAAATAAATAAATTTGGTGGCACAAACCGGTCATGAAGAACCAGGGCCTAGTGACTTACAACTCTCAACTCAACCATTCCTATGTGCGTGTTTGCAGGAATGGAGGGGACCTACACTTTATTGCCGAATCCGAACGGCTAAGGTGAGCGGCACTTTTCTATGACAAGAGATACTATTAAAGGATTTGTCACTTCCTCGCAAGAGGTAGTAGCCTACCAATTTAAAGGCTAAATTTAAACTTTAATTCCTAGGGCGGCCTTCTTCGGTCTTTGATTTTCAATTGAGTTTGACAAAAAATGGTATATTATAGTAAATGCAACACAGAAGTTCAATCCTGACGTTTCAAAATTTTTCAAATGTCACTTCTAGTACATCTGAACGCTTCACTTTGTTTCATCATAATGTCAATTTTTGTTTTTCTCAATGTAATTCCAACGTTGTATTTTCACTTCGTATTAAAACTCGCCAAATATTATTATAGCCCCAAGAAACCTTCACTAAACAAGATATTTTGCCTAAAATACGCTTCTGTTCAGTGTGCAGTGGTCCATTAATAACGTCACGTTTAAAATTCGGCTTGGTTTTTATTTTTATCGAAAATTAAAAATACATACATACTTCTTAGCTGCTCCTGTAAAAATGCAATCGTTCAATGTTTTTCACAGACACTCCATGAAAGTAATTCGAAAGAAATTGAAAACCCGGTCCTTGCCCGCTATAAATAGTAAACAACCTCCGCTGTGCACACCGCGTCATCGGCCGCTGAAGTCGAAGCTGAAGGTAAAACGTGCAAACCAAAACATGTTTCCATGCGGAGAGTTTTCTTTATTTCTTTTTCTTTTCTTTGATGACTGAGTTGAGTACACTATTGCTGTTGCTGCTTGTGCTAGTGCTGATGGTGCTGGTGCTGCAGGCAACATTAAAAGTTTGTTTCTTTTTCTTTACGGTCAGACAGGTTTATGGTCCTATAATTAAACTGCATGTTGTCCCCATCTTATGGAATTGCAGTAGCTATGCTATATAAGCCATATCCAAACCAAATAAACGCGCTAAATCACCATCACCACCACAGCGCGAATTCTGAAGGTGTTTTGTTAATTTGATTTCAAATCAATTAGCCCAGGAAATGATTTTCCTTTCTGATGGTTTTTTTTTTTAAGCGAAGGGAGGAAGGATGTGTAATGAAACCTGAAACCGATCCAAAGAGTAGGGCGTAACTTGATGGCTTCTGCTTCACGAAGAAAAATATATATCATACCTACATACAACAACTTTGTGTAGCAAATGAGGCAAAATAATATGCCCAAACAGGAACACGCACCAGAAACAAAACAGGATTCAACCTGTCTTTAGCTTGTTGCTTGATGGTGGACTTGTTCACTTCTTTAGATATGGTTGTTGTTGTTGCTGTTGCTATTTAAAAATAATTGTTGTCCTCTTTACACAAACAAAAATGAATAAAAATACATATATTTCCTCAGGAAATATTTCCTTTTATTCTAACGATGTGTAACTCAATGCGATGATACCTATATTTGTAATTCAAGTATGGAATGATGAAAAATTGATGAGAAAATTGGAAAATCGTTTGAAAATTCGTTTTTGTTAATTATTTTTATTACCTTGCGATATTAATTTATGTAGGTATGTACATATGTAGGTATTTGTAAGAAATCGAATCTGAGATTTGGATCAAACTTGACGTAACGATAATATAGGGAAGACAAAAAGTGAGTCGAGCAATTCATTTTGTTCGCCTTTTTTTTCCCTTGAAATTTGTTCTGTTCTGTTCTGTTCTGTTCTGTTCTGTTCTGTTCTGTTCTGTTCTGTTCTGTTCTGTTCTGTTCTGTTCTGTTCTGTTCTATTCTGTTCTGTTCTGTTCTGTTCTGTTCTGTTCTGTTCTGTTCTGTTCTGTTCTGTTCTGTTCTGTTCTGTTCTGTTCTGTTCTGTTCTGTTCTGTTCTGTTCTGTTCTGTTCTGTTCTGTTCTGTTCTGTTCTGTTCTGTTCTGTTCTGTTCTGTTCTGTTCTGTTCTGTTCTGTTCTGTTCTGTTCTGTTCTGTTCTGTTCTGTTCTGTTCTGTTCTGTTCTGTTCTGTTCTGTTTTGTTCTGTTCTGTTCTGTTCTGTTCTGTTCTGTTCTGTTCTGTTCTGTTCTGTTCTGTTCTGTTCTGTTCTGTTCTGTTCTGTTCTGTTCTGTTCTGTTCTGTTCTGTTCTGTTCTGTTCTGTTTTGTTCTATTCTGTTCTGTTCTGACTATTTCTTCATTGAAAAATCTTAATATGAATATATTCTGAAAAGGTAAGAAAAATCAACAGGAGAGAGTCATCGAAATATAAAAGTCATTTTAGTTGCATACAAGCACTTTTGTTTTTGGAGCAAAATCTAAAAGAAAAAGTTTTCATATTTTATAAAGCACCTTAAGCCCATTGCCAAACGATGCACACGAGTGTCATAACATGATGAAAAATGTCCTCGTTTTTGTTATTGTTAGTCTAAGTTACCAAAGTGTTGTTACGATATAAACAAAGCCAAATAAATGCCCTACTGACGACATACGTATAGCAACACCAACGCAACGAACTCTAGGACAATGTGCTCACTAGCATTTTCCATCATATACCTACATACATAGCTCATATACAGCAGAGTTCTATTACAGAATCCATCCAAAAGCCTTTACCACCCTCAAGCGTTTTGTGCTGGACAGGTTTTATGGGCAAAACACTCACAAACAGTTCACATTGAACATTATTTACGAGCTCCATTAGTTGGTGGTGTGTCGTATCATATAAGCTTTAAGGAGTCTTCCGAAGCGGCAACTAAAAAAACGAGTATAATTTTAACCTAATGACAGGACTAGGACTTTAGATTTTAAAATCCGGAGCTATGGCGACGACGAACGGAATGTTTCGGCTTGTGGGTAGTGAGTGTAATTTAATGCTTCGCCGCTCCGACGCGAATCCTCTTGTTGTGCTTGGAGTGAGACAGAACATACGGTATTTTTTGTTATCACATTTCCATCCATGTGTGTAATGTGTATGTCATCACTGCTGCAGGAGTAGCAGAAAAGTAAAGGATGTTTGGCTATTTCTCCTTCCCTCTCCTCTAGCTTCCAGCATAATATTATGAAGCTATGAAAATACGTCTTATTCACAACGGTTCGGTAAGTAGAAACATGGCAGAAGAAATTCCGTCTTTACTTCTTGCTATACTGTTGGCTGTTGTATGGTTTCTCGTTATCCGATGCCATCATGATACAACACTTCTTCAGGAGGGGACTTTCTTTTTTGTTTCATCTGCGATTTTTTTTTAGAAAATCGATTTTTGTCTCTATGGAAAGTTTGTGTGGTTGGTGTTGAATGGAAAAATCTTTCAACGCAAATCGTTGCATGAGTTAATAGTTCTTTCTTCTAATCTTAAAAGAAGCCAAATGCATACCTAAAGTAAATAGCTTCGCCAGTGTAGTAAAGGTTTTGTTTTTATTTGTTGCTGACACTTGAACTTTGAGAGGTATTTGACATTTTAGAAAACACACACAATCATTGTGTTCATATTTGTGTATAGCGATGACAATGAGGATTGAGGATATCATTAACTTTGAATGTGAGGAAAAACTGTTTGATGGAAAATAAATGTCAGCGAAAAAGACTGTTTGAGAGATAATAATGTGGGGGCGTAAAATGTGATACACTACACATATCAAGTGATAGGTACTCATTTGTTCTAAAAAACAGATTCGACCTTGATGGTACGGTAGGAATAGAAAATGCTTTTTTACAGATACTTTAGACTCCCACCGTAAATAGAGTGAAACGCAGCGTTGCAAATTATAAATTTTAACTTAGGTACTTATATAATTCTTGAACTAATGTGGGCTATCGGATAACTAAAAACCGTTTGTCAATTGGATTACAATTTTTATGAAATTCGTCCATAGATAAAAAGTTTTCTAAGTTTAAACCATTGCTTCTGATTTTGTGGGAGGAAAGTTGTGACATCTTTTTTAAATGAGAAGGCAAACATTTTAACTTAACACTTTTTTTTTTTGTGAAAAAAAGAGCAATAGATTTTAAGAAAAAATCTGCGTTACAAATGTTCTTTTTCCACACCCAAAGATATTGAGAGTACGTTTTTTTTTTTTAGAAATTATTGTTTAAATTTTGTGGGCTCCTTTGGTCCACCGTTTTTGCTCCGTTCTCCGTTGACATTCTTTTAGTCTTAATTTATCTCCAACATTTTTTTTTATATTTTACGAGTATATCTAATTCAATTTTTTGTTTTCTTATTTCAGGTAAGTCGTTTTGAAATCATCCCTAAGGACTTAAATTTGCATATTTCTGTATTTTATTCAAGGTAAATTAATAAATTGCTTTCTTGCATTGCCATAAATATCATTTTTACATATTCATTGTTCTCATAATGTACCTAAGTGGTTTCCCAAAGAAAACAAAAGGTAAACATTCAAATAATTTTTTTCATCATTGCACCCGAACAAAAATAATATCAAAATGTTGTCATTTGACAGGAATTTCGACACTTACTTGTTGGATGCGAAACGAAAAATTGCATTCTAAAATGACGTAACGAAATTGTAAACGATAAATCGCGTTCTGCTTTTCGTTGTGAAGGACGCTGTTCGATGAGCAAAATTGATAATTTTAGCAGAATATTTGGAATATTTGGAGAGGTCTCCGCTCTTTTTTTCGTATTTTGCGCTGACGTTTTCGTTAGCATTTCGCTGTCATGTTGGAGATGAGAATTCATAAAAGTTTTGCATTAGCAGATTTCTAGAGTAAAAAAAAAAATATTTCAAAATATCGTATGGGCGCCGCTACGCCGCCGGATCGCAAAAACCTGCTCTCGTGGCAAAAAGTGAGTAGACATGGGAGATGTACTCGAACAAGTACATAGCTAAATATTTATTAGTCCAGTCAAACTAAACAAAAAAAAAAAGTGCAAGCTTAGAAAAAATTCGCACTTAGCTGAAAGCTCGTACAGACCTTTATTTCATTATTTACAAATGCGCTGTCAAAAGTCTCCATAAACCCGAGATTGTAGAAAAAAAGTTATTGAAGAGTATATGTAAATGCTTTTCACATAAAAACTCTAAAAACGGTTAATGTTATCGAAAAGAAGTTCATGTAATGTTTGTAGATCGTGAAATTCTCTACAAAAAACAGATTATGACACTTTTTTTTCCTATAAGATGTTAATTAGAAGATATCAGGGTTTGTAAATTATAACTCCCTCTACAAAACTGCTTTCAAGTTTTTTTCCACGAGCGATATCTTAAGAACTAGGTACCATCATTTTTAAACTTAAGTCAAAAGTAAAAAATATTGGCGCAAAATTTTAAACGATTTAGTATGATGTTAAAGATTTTTAGTATGACGCTAGTTTAAAAACAGGCTTTTCCAAATTTTAAACGAATTAGGATCATATTATCTTTTTAACATTTTACTTAAGTTAAAATCGCCAAATGCCTTTTTTATCTTTTTAGTATAATACTAAATCCAAATGGCGGCTACAATTGCAAAAATGGGTTGAACTGTCACTTTTTTAGGCGTGTTTAGCTAGAAAAATAGGTTTAGTATGATACTAACTAGTTAAAAAATGTTTAAAATTAAGAATATTTTAGTAAAGAGTTTTAAAGTTAGAAAATTGTTACGTAGTATCATGCTTAATACCTTAACATCAGGCTGTTTAAAATTTTGCGCCATTGTTTTTTTTGGCAAGTTTAAATTCTGCCCGAAAATGTAAGTTTGATGATTCCCTAGAGGGGAAATCGAATTTGTATCCCCTCCCCCCAAAAAAAAAAATACCGTTTCGAAAAAGGTTATTTATCTTGAAAAATTTTTTAACGATTTTTAATTAAATTTTTGTCTGTACTTTTGAATTGCTGGTATGATCTGCACTTTGGCAAAAAAAAATTGCCGAAAACTGTTAAGTCTAGTACATATGTACATGCTTGTGAAGTGAACAATTTGACAGTTGATAAAGTGAATGTTTGACATTTATCGCTCGTACAGACTTCCGAATTCGTTGTGAACTTTTGATGTTTAAAATTAAATCGAAGCGTTTCCATACATTTTGCACGTGAATTGGTACACCGCTCGTGAACGAAAACTCTCCACTTTTTTCTCAACACGGCTTCACGAGCACGTTCACGAGGGGAACAAAAATGCAAATTTGTATCACTTCACGCCATGGTTCACAAATATGTAATAGGATTTATAAACGATACCTGCCATATAACCGTTTTCTTGTTAACGGATTAACCAATTTTAATCAAAATTTTTGCTCAGCAGGTCCCTTTTAGTCTTAGGCCAATGCCACACGAGCGTCCAAATGGACGAACTTCCATTTAGAAGCGCGTCCAGTATAAAACACTCTTGATGTCACACGAATTTCTTTTTGTATGCGCGGACGGATTATTTTACTAAGTTTGGTTGATAAATCAAAATATAGAATTAGTGGGTGAAAACTCAAAAAACGGCCCCTACCGCCTTTCCTGTTCTAATGAACCCTATAAAATATACAATATTTTTCTAGAGGGGAGTTCGGGCAATAACAATGTGGAATATTGTTTTTCAAAATTCTAAAAATTTTCATCAATTTTTGAACTTAGAATATTTTTTTGCTTATAAACTGATTAAATAACCTCCATTGCCTCTCTTGTTAGGTTTATGCCTATAAAATTACCAGCATTATTTTAGACAAAGGTTCAGGGAATAACTTTGCATAATTAGTTTCTCAAATTTCTGAAATTTTACATCAACTTTTAAATTTAAAATTTGGGGGTTCGAATTCAATTGCTTTTCCATTACGTTTTTAGAGTGGAAAGGGGTACCTTTCCTCAAAATTTTTTTTTTTAAAACAGTTGTAACCTGACATTTTATCTTTGTTTTAAGGCCTTAACCTTGAAAATCGGATCATTACAACGAAAGATATAATTTTTTTAAAAAAAGCTTAACTTTGAAAATTGCCACAATTTTGCAATTAACTCACCTTTCTCCACACTGGTAGACGGTAGACTACCGACCGAGAGCAATAAACCAAACACACTTTTTCTATGCTTGTGAGGCTTGTGGTGCACGTAAAATATCAAATAAAATATCAAAATAATCGTTATTTTCCCAACATTTGGAATAAGATAAAACCAAACTAAACCATGCATGCATTAAAAAGATATGAGCTCATAGAACAAGGGCTCTAATATTGCCGTTATCTCAGCTCAACGGTACTGTAGGAATTTAATTTTTGACACATTATTTATATTATCTGTGAAAATTTCAGCAATATTTATTGACCCACTAAAAAGATAAAAATAAAAAACAAAAAAAAAAGTCATCTGGAAAATTATCTGGAAGCGCGTCCATTTGGACGCTCGTGTGACCATACTAATTAACGACAGTACCCCTCATGTCGTTTTACAATCTGCGCGGCATGAGATTCAAACAATCGAAAAAGCTGAACGCGCGGGCGAAACCGATAAGTGGACGCTCGTGTGTCCATTCCATTCCTATAAGTTTTCTTGGTTCTCAAGACGTACTTCCAAATGGACGCGCAGAAAAAGACGCTCGTGTGACATTAGCCTTAATAATATTGCGTATAAATATTTTCAAAAAATTATTTTTTTAATAAAACTGTAAAAAAAAAAAGTAGCCCGTTCCCGACGGACTAATATGCGAACACACCTTTAAAATGAAACAATTTTGAAAGGTGCTGTCAAAGAAGAGGAAAAACAAACTAAATCTACAGCTCTGGATGGAAACAATACACTGATTTATTTAAATAAAATTTAAGTTTCTAAAAAGAATTTATTCTCAAGTTTAATTAAAGATCACGAAGCTTGATTTCCTACACTATAATATTATGGAAGATGAAAGAATATGCGGATATACTAATCAACACTTCAGGGCTATTCAGAGCATTCATATACCTACACCTACATGATGATTAGGTAAATCGTGCTAAATAGTTTTGCACTTAAAAGCGACAGACAACTTATTAGCAAGCTTCCATTGCATAGTTGAGTTTAATTTACCTTTGGCTAGCTCTCAATTATATTCACTATATTCTTTTTTGGTTTTTGCCTGTGATAAAAAGGTTAAAAAAAAAATCACCTTTATATTCCGACGTAATGTAGCAAACATATTTTTTGTTTCTCTCAGGATTTACATTCAAAACGACTTTGACTTTGGGAACTCCGAGAACTCAATGAAACTTGAAACCTTTAAAAAGCTTAGTAGACACCTTCCTTTATCTAAAATTCGGAAACCAAAAGTAAAGGAAACAATTTTCAAGTTCCTTTCACACACAATTTATCATTTGTCGTCATTATAAACTTCCCTTTCTTGTGATTCTACAAAAAAAAAAAAAAAAAAAATAAACAAACTCAGTCACTCTTTGAACTTCAACTCTCATTTCCGCGCAAACAGCCATCTTTACGGCTTCGCTTGTTCGGGCAGAGCTTATATTTGAATTCCCCAATTTCACTGCACTGTAACCGATTTCCCAAACCATCCTTAGATATAGATAGACTCAATCAAGCCAGAAGGTGAATCCTTTTGTGTATTTTTTAAGGGAAACCTGTGCTGCCTGATGCTTTTCCCTAATCTCAAGAGAATTGAGAATTTTACAAATCATAAATTCAAGAAATTCCTCAGTGTGTTGTTTGCTCGTTACCAAACCACATTCCAGCATGATGAAGAAGACGCCGCGTCGCCGAGGGGGACGCGGTGGGCTGCCGGCGGCCAAAACCTACAACCGACGGTATTGCTGAAAGAAAAGTTGGTAAAATCTTGAATTTGATTTGCACAATGGGAATAAATCTACGCCGCCGCCGCGCGCCGGTCTTTGGATTGTTTACGTGTGGGAATGAGTTAGTTCCTTAATAGACTTACAAGTTACAACCGATTGCATTTATGAAGAATAAAATTGTCTTCATGCGATGGAAACCAGTGGATGAGTTTGGTAGTGTGTGTTGTGCACTGCACCGTGTTGCCGCTAAGCCTCCCTCAGATTTTTACCATACTTTTTTAAGTACGAGTCGAGTATAATGTTCCCTTCGTTCCCTTTCTGAGAAGAATAAGAATGCAAACGGAAGAAGCTGGTCACTGAAGATAAAATTATCTTTAATTTTTTTTTTTCTATATTTAATGGAATGTCACCTTGCCATCAGCATTTAGGTATATGATGGAGGGTTATTATAAGGTATAATTTAGATCTGGGCATCAGAAGTTTTATTTAACATCTGTGTATTGAACGATGACTAAAAAGTCATCACATTGAACGTGATTTGATGAAACCTTGCGTGCAGTTTTGTGTGAGAAACAAAAAATCATAAACAATCATGGAAAGTAGGTATTTGAAAATTATTTTGATTTTACAAAATTTACCCTCGACATGTAAGAAAAAAGCCTTAGAACGCGAGGATTTTAATAAAAAAAAATGCATTCGTGTACTGCGTTTTTTAGTGTGTTTTTTTTAGTATAAAAATAAAATAGCGGGGCTGTAGGTGTTGTGCGTCGGCAGCCATTTCGAAAAACGCGTTGTACCCAATATCATGAGAACGGCTCATGGTACCAGGGTACGGAAATGCTCACTCGTGAGCTGCCCGCGAGATGGGCAATTATTAATGGGCACTTATAAAACGCTCTCTCTCACGAGTTATTAGCTGTGAGCACATTGAAACATTTAAAAATATTTTTTTTTTTTTTTAATTTATTACATTTTCGGTTTGAATTAAGTCAAAATTATATTTTCCTATCAAATTCTAATTTACAGCCCTATTCTGCTAAACGTTCGCGTAAAAAGTTTGTATTCCGCTATCCGGTGGAGGGAATCGATTATTCAAAATTTCGTATATAATGTCGATTAAAATAAAATTTAAACAATTTGATTTTTTTTTTGAGAACTTCGGAAATAAAGATCGGTTAAGACTGGTGGCACTCTAAGGACAGAAAAATAATATAAGGCAAATTGAATGAAGAAACATTCAAGTGAATCGAAAGATTTGATCGAATCGGTAAGCAGAATTTGTAATATTTACAAATACAGCATAGCCTGCTTTTAAGATACATGGAAAAACCAGAAATTCTGTAAACCGATTTTTTTTTTATAATGAGGGTTTTCTATAAGCGCAATCTACTGAAGTACTCATGCATGCAAACGGCCGGCGGCGCCTGGTTGATTTTCCAAATTTCGTGAAAATAGGAAACCAATTCATTCACGAGTTGTTCAAAACTTCTCATTCTCACGAGCGAGTCATATGTATGTTAAAAGTTCTTTCTAAATTTGCCTATGAGCGAGCATTTCCTTATTCTACAATTTGCTCACACTCACGCTTATAAAGCGCTCATTTTCAGCAGAGACCTGAGCGAGAATTTCCGTACTCTGCCTGGTGCACAAAATTTATAAGCACCTAATTATTTTTGTCTAAACAACTTCATACAATTATTATTTTATTCTACACATTAATATTTTTCCACTTGTTGCAAAAACAAAAAAAAAGCAAACGAGTAAAGCCAACAGATAATCAAATAAATTCGAAACAAGTTAATAATTACAAGTGCCCCATAGTTCAATTAATTGCTTACTTTATGCCCATGAATCACGAACAAAAAATTATTTATTCATGTAGAGGGCGCACGAGGTATGGTGCGCGGTGTGCGGTGGCTTTTGCATTGATCTTGCTTTGAAATTGGAAAATTTCACTTTTTTTATATGACCACTAAGTCAAAGGAGAGTTGTTGTGTTTGGTTTGGCGTACTCAAGTTGTTTGTTTGACCCTTCTTACCGCAAATATCGACCAGACCAGACACGGCAAGGCACTCCTTTCAATTTTATTCGAAGAAATACAAAAATATGCTTAACATAAATTATTTTTAGATTTCGTGATACAATCGAAAATGATCAATCGATCAATATCTATAATATAATGCATACACTCAAGTTCAAAAAAGTCACCCAGTCTTTCTTCTGTTCCAAAAACAACCTAGTTTAACAAGATTAACTTTTATAAATCTTTAAGGCTTCATTATGGTCAAATTAACGTTGAATGATAACACATTATGGTCAAAACTTTATGCTAAAAATGCAAAAGTGAAAAACTAAAGCATGCGCTAAAAATGGCTGCCTAATTTGGGTAAATTTGTCTAAAATTTGTGAAAATTTTCAGTTTTTGGGAAGTAAACAAAAAGACCTAGTGTTTTGCTGAAGTGAAAGTGAGATAGCAAGTTTGTTGATTTGTGTTAAAACTGAAACGATAAAAAAAGTCGATTCTCGCAGATTGTTCTCTTAATTCTCGAATATTGTACTCGGACCAATATAGGAATAGGTGTAAATTCATAAACGTCAAATATGTAAAATGTTTGATGCATTTATGAACGTTTGATGGAGTTGATTGTTAATCATTTCTGTAAATGATACGTTTATGAATTTGGAGGAGATTAAGGACCACTTTTCAGTGCGAGATTGAAATTAAACCCTAGTTACACTCACTACATTTCTCGAGTTAACACACTACATTTTGCGTGGTAACTCACTACATTTCGCGAGTTAAAACACTACATTTCGCGAGTTAACTCACTACATTTCGCGAGTTAACTCACTACAATTCCCGTGTTAACTCACTACATTTCGCGAGTTAACTCACTACATTTCGCGAGTTAACTCACTACATTCCCCGTGTTAACTCACTACATTTCGCGAGTTAACTTACTAAATTTCGCGTGTTAACTCACTACATTTCGCGAGTTAACTCACTACATTTCCCGTGTTAACTCACTACATTTCGCGAGTTAACTCACTACATTTCGGGAGTTAACTCACTACATTTCGCGTGTTAACTCACTACATTTCCCGTGTTAACTCACTACATTTCGCGAGTTAACTTACTAAATTTCGCGTGTTAACTCACTACATTTCGCGAGTTAACTCACTACAATTCCCGTATTAACTCACTACATTTCGCGAGTTAACTCACTACATTTCGCGAGTTAACTCACTACATTTCCCGTGTTAACTCACTACATTTCGCGAGTTAACTTACTAAATTTCGCGTGTTAACTCACTACATTTCGCGAGTTAACTGACTACATTTCGCGAGTTAACTCTAGATTTACTGATCAGATTGTTTTGATATTTTACCTGCCAGTTTGTTACGTCGACCCGCATGCATTCTCTACTGAAAAAGTGCTTCCTGAGTTAACTGTACACGCATTTACTCTGGTTTAACTCACGACTGAAAGCGGGCAATGATAGTGAATCTACTTATAAATCTCGGTTTAGGGCACACTAAATATATGCACGTATTCATACATTATTACAAAATATTATCTTTTTTCGAAATTGGTACAGGAAAAAGCCAAAGTGGGTAGTTTAATTTGCTCCTGAGTATGTGGTTAAATATAAAAATAAAACCCCTCAAGTAATTGGAAAACAAATAATGTGAAAGTCGTATATTATTATTTATCGAGGGGTGCTGCTGATAAAGGGAAGTTTTTCTGTTTAATAATAACAAATGCAACGCTCATCCGCTGCCCGATCGGATCGGACCGGGGACCACATGCTCGCACTTGAATATTTAATTTTTATTGACTTTGTTCATAATAATAAATGAAAAAAATAAATTGTTAGTATGTGAAGATGGGTTGTAGGCGTGTCTGGAGTGCAAAAGCCAACAATTGTGATGATTATTTATCCATCACAGGGGCGATAATTTATTTTAATAAACGTTTTTAAGTTGCGTTTATTGTGCTATGATGGCGCGAGCGTTTAACGATCAACCAAAGAGCATATTTGGGTGCGTGCAAGCCCCGTAAAAAGCCATTCAAGTGCATAGAAAATTAGTAATTCTTTCATATCTTTTATTGCATTTACCATTCGTGTGTATCTATGTCTATATTTTCGTAGTTTTTGTGCGCACTTTAAGTACAAAATTGTTTCGAGAGTGTTAATATATGGAAAAAGTGAAATTGTTTGCGGTTTGGCAATGAAATAAATGCTATAATAATTCCCCTCGACTCAGTGGTGGCTGAGCTCATATATCAAACAATAATATTTTTGCTAGAGATTTATGATGGTTGTTAGACAAAAGCTGGCTGTTGGAAAAGGTTTAATATTCCAATAGCGTCTGTTACGGTGCCAACTTTAAACAAAGGGGAGACAGACACGTATATTATATTTACATGCCTTTGAGACAAACTTGAATTGCATATTTGTTCTAAAAGGCATAATATTGGAGCCTTTATCTTACTTTATTAAAATAAATAAATGTACATATGTATGTACATAAGATACAAATATTTTTAAAATTTTATCAAAAAAAAAAAATATATGTGAAATCATACACGATCTTGTTTTAGTAATCAAAATGAAAATTTTAGTATTAAAAAATTAATCTAGCTTTCATTTCTACATTTTATTGAATTTTGTGAAGAATTTAGGTTTTTTTTTTTTTTCATTTTTAAATCAATTTTTCGGAAATTGCCCCTTTCCACCTCAGTGTGTAGAATGTCGATAGGGTAGATAAAGTTTTTTGCCTATACAATTTTTTTCTAAGAATGATCCCAGGAATCATCCCCCAAAATATAAGGCAAGGCGCTCACTGAAATGTTGCCGAAATGGAGTGGTAAAGGAGTACCGAGTGGCAGCGGAATGGTTAACAAGTGGCTTTGCGATGGAGTGGCGACGAAGTGATATGAAAGTGATTCAACGCTCATCACTGCGGTGGCAAAATATGTTCACCATGTCGGTCTATAAGTCAATAATCATAAGCATACTCGTATGTAGTACAAAAATCCACTTCGTCACCACTTACTTGCCACTTGAAAATTAAACATGTTCGAGATATGTGGCAGCAGACTGGCACCACACCACCTGCAAAATATCATGTCACCGCCACTCCACTTTGATGATCGCATCTTCATTGAATTACATAGGTTTTACTTATTTCACCTGCTATTTAGTCACCACGCCACTACCACTCCACTTCGTTACCACTTCAGTGAGCGCCTTGCCTAAGGCATGACTTTGGGGACATCCTGTATAGCAAGTTTTCTAATGGAAGAGCCACGAAGACAGGTCTTATCTGACAAGATTTCTTTGTCTAGATTTTAAAATTTTCTAGGGCTTGAACTTCTCAAAAACTTGCCATTTTTCCAGACGAATAAACTTATGTAACTAGCGAAACTAATTTTTCGTTGGTGGCATAAAATAAAGTCTACCAGGGGTTGGGGTCGAAATACTGTAGGGTCAAAATTCTGTTTTTAAAATACTGTATTTCAAAATACTGTAATTTAAAATTCTGGTTACACAAAATTCTGTATTTTAAAATTCTGTATGGTCAAAATTCTGTATGGTCAAAATTCTGTATGAGTAAAATTCTGTATTTCAATATTCTGCTTTTCAAAATTCTGTATTTAAAAAAATTGGTTTTGAAAATGTAAAAAAGTGCGCACTTTTTTACATTATCAAAACCAATTTTTTTAAATACAGAATTTTGAAAAGCAGAATATTGAAATAAAGAATTTTACTCATACAGATTTACTTAAATACGGAATGAACATTGAAAGTTTGAATGAAATGAAATCTTATATTACAACAATTTTTCTTGTATACAGAAAACAGAATTCGGAAAGTTGCTACACTTAAGCCTCATTATAAATATTATCATATATCATAATAAAAAAATACCCTTTTCTTTTTTTTTAATTTTTCGGTTAAATTTCAGTATGAGAACTGGATTTTTTTTATTTAGTTGGGGTAATTTCTCCATTTTTTTTTTATTTTGAAAATGGGGTAATTTCTCCAATTTTGGTAAATTGGAGAAATTGGAGAAATTAGAAAAGAAGCCCAAAATCAATGGAAAATGACCTCAATTCATAAGATATTATCAATTTTTTGTTGTTGCTTTTATATAAATTTTTGGGGAAAATTTTCATGTTTTGTTTGGGGCTATTTTTCAATGGGGCCTAATTGCATGTAGCTATTTTGTACCTTTAATTTAAAATTCATAATATTAAGATGTCAATGTAAAACCTCCTTAAAAAACTCAAATTCTTTAATGAATTTTGCAAATAAAACATTTTGTACCAATATTGCTGAAGAATTTTAAGTTTTATCGTTAAATTCTACAATTTCCACATATCGAGGTTTAAAAGAAATATATTCACGAAAATAGAATTTATAAAACGTTAGTAACAAATAAGTATTTTACTCGTTTGTAAAAAGATCGTACTTGAATGAATTTTTACAAATGTAAGTGCAAAAAATTCTATTTGTGCTTGTACATGCTTAACAATGATATTGTTAACAATTCTTTCTTCGAAATATAGAACTTGGACATAACCAGCATTTTGGAAAACAGAATTTTGCACGTACAGCATTTTGAACATACAGATATTTGGATATACAGAATTTTGACATACAGAATTCTAAAAAACAGAATTTTGGTCGTACAGTATTTTCAAAAAAAGAAAAAACAGAATTTTGGTCATACAGGATTTTGATAGCCAGAATTCTGACCCGCTCCCGTCTACCAGCACTTATTTATTTCTTTAAAATGAATTCGTTTCCATATTTAATTCAGCCAGCGTGACTGTACACAACAGAAAGTCCGTGCGACCGATTCTTGTATTTTATAGATATTTATTTTTCTCTTTTTCAAAACTGATTTGTGATTTTTTTCTTTTAAACTAAGTTCCTTAGGAGTCCAGTCAACGAAGACTCAAAATCATAAAATAAATGAAATAAATCGTGTAGTCTGGATTATTTTTTTAAGTGGTAGGGGTGACCCCCAGGTACAACATATTATAAAAGTCCCCAGTCCAGGCCTGCGAGCTTTAGACAGGAGGGGGGGGGGGGGGGTAAAGGTCCCCTTTTGTACTATTTCGTAAATATTTTGAAAACCAAGAGTATTAGCGGTAAAGTTTACACTACAATATGAAAGTAAATTAAATTTTCTTCAAAATAGGTCTTATTCATATTTTTGCTAGGAGCAATACTAAGAGAGATATGGGGGGTACAAAGGTCAGAAAATCTGAAAAAAACCATGTTAATGCTTTAAAAATTGAACGTTTTTTGATGAATTTATCCTGAAATTATAGAAAAGGTAAATACGTATCGATTCATGATAATTCCATTGACTTAATGAGAAAGAAGGTATGGGGTTAAAGAAGGAGGCGAGAGTTAAAATATCCTTATTTAATTTATTTGATACAGTGTTTTTTTGTGATATGAAAAACACTGTATCTTCAAAGGTAAGAAGTATGCAATGTATTTCCAAGTTATTGATCAATACTTTGTGAAATAGTTTAAAGAGATATATTAAGAAAAAACTTGCTAAGGAGGGGGGGTCTAGTTGTCCCCACTTATCCGGGAGGGACCATTTTCTGAAAAAAATGGATCAAACTGCATAAATAATCATTTAAAAACAACGGAAACATCTACAATGCTATATTATAGCATTATATCAATTATAAAAATCACTTTATTTTGAGCTCAAATAATGTTGTTAGTTTTAGTTATTTTAAGGAATATACATACACTCCGCTCCACTTGAATAGAAACAAACTTTTTTGTTTTCTATCAGAGCGCGTAGCACTTTGGTAAATATATAAATCCACCTTTTTGTTTGATGTTTTGATCTATTGCGAATAAAACTGCATGGACAGAATAATTCAGAAAAATACCATTCGGTTATTTTTTACCACCTTTCTAATTAATTCATTAAAAACACTGCTTTTTTTTGCGTCACTTGAATAGAAACAATATGCGATTTTTATCTATATGTTACGGTTAGAAGAAAAAATATTGTTATAAATATAATAATAAGTGTGGATTAAAGATATTAATTGTTTGATCAAAGAAAAAATGGGCCGCGGAAAACCATTAAACGCTGCAGCAAAAAGCACAAATAGAAGTACACGCGGAAAACAAGCTTCCCCTACCCACAATTGCCAAAAAAATAAGAAGAAGTGTACAAATTGTTTGGTCGTTCCTTAAAAATAAAGATTTCCATAGTTTTCTTTATTTCTAAGAAACGGCCAAACAATTTGTACACTTCACAATATGGAAGCAGACCGAAGAAAGATAATTAGACTGGCTTCCAATTCAAGTGACTTTGCTGCTAAAATCAAAAGAGTGGAATTACAGCTAAGTCTTAAAACTATTAGACGTGTTATTCGTGGGTCGTGGGTCACAACGCCTAAAATTAAAGAAAAACCACCGTTATAGCCAATACGAAGACAAAATAGAAAATGTTTTTGCAGGAAGAATATGACATGGAAGGAAGAGTGGAGAAAAGTGGTATTTTCTGACGAAAAATAATTTAATTTAGATGGTCCGGACGGATATAATTAGTATTTTTATAATATGAGGAAGGAACCAAGGTTTTTGGAGCGCCAACATAGCCAAGAAGGTAGTGTTATTTATTTTATTTATTTATTAGATAATTTATAGTTTCACATTAAGATTAAAATCTTATATATGTCATTTTCGATTGGATTTTGGGAGTGTTCCATTCCTATTGAAAATGGAAAATTTAAAGTGAATGCAGTGAATAGGAATAAAGCACCCCAAAAATCCAAACGAAAACAACATTTGTGTTATGGTAAGGAGTGCGATTTCCTGGTTTGGAACAATTAATCTGGAGTTTCCCACAATAAAAATGACGGCAAACTCCTACAAGCAAATATTGCAAGAAGCTTTCCCTAAGTTTACCCATGTCTTTCGACCAATACCATGGGACATTTAAACAAGATAACGCGCCAATCCACAACGCAAGGATCATTAAAAGTTGGAATTCCGAGAAAAATGTTACCTTGTTTCAATGGTCACCGTATACTCTACGGACCTAATTATTATCGATGCTTCGTAGGGACGTCGATTTTGGACGTCAATATGAGGACAAAGAATTACTTACTGCTGCAATCAAAGAAGCACAGAGTGCAATTTATTTAAATTACATAAAACAACTGTACGATTCACTTTCCAATAGGGTTTTTGAAGTTAATTCAAATGAGGGTGATAGCACACATTATTCGAATATGATTATAAATAAAAAACTTTTAACTTTTTAACTGCATTTTTACAATTTGTTTCCTTATCTAAGAGACTGTTTCTATTCAAGTGACGCAAAAAAAAAAAAACAGTGTTTTTAAGGAATTAATTAGAAAAGTGGTAAAAAATAACCGAATGATATTTTTCTAAATTATTCTGCCCTTGCAGTTTTATTCGCAATAGATCCCTCTTAAAAGAACATAAACAAAAAGGTGGATTTATAAATTTACCAAAGCACTACACGCTCTGAAAGTACGTGACATTTTCTTAGTTTATCGAGTGAATTTGATGTGAGTCCCATTGATTGTAATCCGTATGTCATGACAGGAAGTATTGTGGAGTCCAGAATGTATTTTTGTGTGTCTTTTCCAACCTTTGAGTCCAGAATCTGTTTTACATTCCAGAATTGCTTCCAACTATTCGTTATACTTCGGTCTATTTCCTTTTCTTCTTGTTTTTTAAACGATTTCAGTTGTCCGAGGTAAACGTAGTCATCAACATAGTCAATCTTTTCATTTCCAAGCGAGATGTCCTTCCTTTTGTGGTTCGTCATGACTTTTGTTTTGTTTAGATTTAAATTTAGTCCATGTATTTTACATTCCGTAGAAAGTTCGTTCAACATTTGTTCTATTTCTTCTGGTGTTTCTGAAAGCAAAACAACGTCATCTGCAAATCTCAGGTTACTGAGTCTCTCTCCCCATATGTGAATTCCAAATCTATTGGTCCAGTTAATCTTGCAAAAAATGTCTTCGAGTACTGATGAAAAGAGTGGCGGAGAAATGGGGTCTCCTTGTCGAACTCCCCTTTTTATGATAAACTTTCGTCCGATTTTGTCCGTTTTTACTTTTGCAGTATTGTTATGATACAAATTCATCAAAATTTGGATGAAAGTCGGATTAATGTTTTGGTTTCTCAGTGCTGTCCATATACTTTTGTGCTCTACAGTGTCAAAGGCTTTGCTGAAGTCAATAAATAAGAGGTAAAGTGGTTTGTTGTATTCTATATATTTTTCTATGAGTTGATTCATGGTCTGGAGGTGGTCTGTAGTTGAAAATCCCTCTCGAAACCCAGCTTGCTCCCTTGGCTGTTTGTCATTTAGTGAGTGTTTAACTTCTTTATATAATGCTTTAGAAAAAAGTTTATAAATCGTCGATATTAAGCTGATTGGTCTGTAGTTGTTTATAACTTCTTTGTCTCCTTTTTTGTGTAGCAATATAATAACACTTTGCTTCCATTGTCTTGGTATTTGTTGAGTTCTTATAATAGCATTGAAAAGCTTTGTTAATATTGGGGTAAGTGACTCTTTTCCGAATTTGAGAATTTCTGCTTCTATATCGTCACTTCCTGCACTTTTTTCGTTTCCTAAGCTGTCAATAACGGACTTGATATCTCCTTCGTTGAAAACTATCGAATTGTCAATGAAATTGTTGTCCAAATTTATGTTGTCCGTTGAATGGTCCATTGATGTGAATAATTTTTCAAAAAACTCAGTTGCTGCTTCATTGATGTCCATTCTTTTTGTTTTCTGTTTTGATTTATTTTTCATAGATATGATCCAGTCTTTTTCGTCACATAGAAATTGTTTAGCCTTTTTAATGGATTTTGTTTCTTTAATTATATCTTTTATTCTCGTCTCATTGTATGTATGTATGTCATTTTTGGTATTTATTTTTATAGTTTTTCTCAATTCCCTTAGTTCTTGTTTCTCAATTTCTGTCAGGTTTTCTTTAGATCTCAGATCTTCTCTTTTGTTGATCAATATTTTTGTGTTCTGTGAGATTTTGTCAGTTTTATGGGTTTTTTTCTTCATGATAATGGTTTTTGCTGAGCTTTTGATGATATTTTCTAGGACGTCATAAGTATGTTGAATGTTTTCTGCAGTGAAAGTTGTATCAATATGTTCTCTTATTTTATTGTCAAGTTGTTGGTTATATGCTATCTTCTGCTCTGTAGTAATTTCTTTTGGTGTGATGTATTTTTGTTGATTCCTATTCAATGTACAGTGGTTGATTCTTATTTTTGCTCTTACCATTCTATGGTCGCTGTCGAATTTGAATGAAGGTAGTGTTGAAATATCCATTATCGTTTTAATTTTATTTGTCAATATAAGGTCTATTTCGTTTTTTGTTTTTCCGTCTAGCGATAACCATGTCCATTTAAATTTGTCTTTTTTCTTAAAGTATGAATTTGCAAAGGTCAAGTTTAATTCTTGCATCCATTTGATTAGTTTTACTCCCCTTCTGTTTCTTTGTCCATATCCGAATTGTCCAATAATATGTTCTTCTCCTTCGTCTTGTTTTCCCATCTTTGCGTTAAAGTCACCAATAATGTACATTACCTCCGTTTTTGTTGTTTGGTAAACTTTTTCAAGATCGTCATAGAATGTGTCAATTTCTTCAGCGGTGGCTTTATTTGTCGGAGCATAAACTTGTATAATGGTCAGTTTCGTGTTTTTTATTTGTAGAGTAATACTACACATCCTTTCATTAAAGAAACGTACGTCGTATATGTGTTTTTTCAAATCTTTTTTAATTAGAAAACCTACTCCATATAAGCCTTTCGTTTCTCCTATAGTGCAAAGTATGCTAGTATCATTTTCAACTATTTGTTGTCCATATATTTTTGTCTCAGATAGTCCAATAATGTCCCATTCAATGTTTGATAAAGCCAGTTTTAGTTCTTCCTTTTTTTGGTCTGTAGATAATGTTCTCACATTAAATGCGCATATGTTAAGGGTATTTTTTGTTGGTGTTGTTGATTTAGTCAAGTGTTTTGGGGGGTTTAAGCCTACATTCCTCACGGTGGCAAGCCGGCTTGAGGAGGTAATCATATTATTTCGTTCTTTAGCTTGGTCTTTCTTGATACTCGATGTTGTTTTGTCAAGTTCATTTTGTTGCTATTCATCGGTTACAGGTGAAGTCAGTGATTCTGATCGACCATTTTTGAAAAAGTTGTTTATTTCGGTTTGTTGCCGTCCCTGTTTTGAAATAACATTTTCTTTTCTTTTCTTGTAGGTCGAACAAGAAGGTTCTGATTCAGATGATTTTTTATCGTCTTCATAATGTTTTGTTCTCTTCAATGTTTTCTTTTGATTTTCATTGTCAGAGGGTCTTTTCTTTGTGTTTGTATTGGTTTTTTCTTGTTCTTGTTGTTTAGTGAGAGTTTCTTTAGAATTAGTCTTTGATTCTGTTGTTATGACTTTTTCTATGATAGTGTTGTTTATGTCTTCTTTCATCATGTCACTTTTCATCATGTCATCTTTTATGTAAATTATTGCGTCCTTGTAATGTTTTAGCTTGAATTTATTTCGCATTATGGAGTCTTTCTTTATTTGGGTGGTAAATCCAACTAAAAGTGGACGCGTCCTTTCTCCTTTTTTCCCAATTCGTCTTATAAAATCAATCTCAGAAAGATGTGTTTTTATGTCAAGAATTCTATTGAAAAAGTCCAAGGTGCAGTTTTGTAAAGATTCATTGTCGGTCTCTGTTTCGTCGATGTTATAGATCACTACATTTTTTCGTTTTAATGTTTTCTCTATGTATTTAATTTTCGACTCTAGATAATTTTGTTTTTCTTCAAGGTCATGGTTTTTGTCAACTATTTTGTCTAATTTGGAGTTTAAGTTCTCAGTTTCTTGTCTTATTTGATTTGTTAGATCGGTTCGTAAGCTTCCCAGAGCGTTTATAATACTATCTAGTTTTTGGTCGGTAGCGCTGGTCATTTTGTTCGATTATGTTACGTTGCGTTGCGTTGTTATTTCTTCTTACGACTTGCAATGCTCAAGATTCAAGAGAACTAACTTTGACAGATGATGACAGGAGTCAATTTTTGTTTGAATATTATTATTTTTTTTTTTTTTTTTTTTTTTCTGTGGTTTGGACAAGAAATAATTTGCTGAAATTTCTATTTAGTCTATTTAGAATTATATTTAAATAAATCGATAGACTATTCTATTGTTTTCAATTATAGTTAAATATTGTTAATATTGTGTTTAATAATGGAGTTGTGGTGTAGTGCAGTTTTGATGAAAGGAATCAAGAGAAACTCACCAAAGAGCCGTGCTGTCCCAAGCAGGGGGAGATTTGACTTGTTCCGGTTGGGGAAAATGAGAATTTTTATAAACAATTTAAAATCCCGCAAAATTTTTCTTGTTCGATTTGTAAGTTTTAATCACAATTTTTCTATTATATCTTGCTTTTATTTGAGCTTTTTATATCTTATTTAAAAGCAAATGCCAGCAACTTTTTTTAAAATTCTTCACTTGTTCACTTCTTTTCCTTTTTCTCCAAATTTTTGACAAAATATTTACTAGCACTTCTATACCACTTGTTGCTTCCTTAACTCTCAGCTCTTAAAATCCCTATAGGATTCGAACAATAGCATACTGAATTCATGCCTACACGAATGTCCTTGGCCTTTTTGACTCCCCTAGTTTATTTTACTGGGCTCCGAACATTTTGTGCGATGGTATATATCGATTATGATTGTTTGCCAAAATTCATAAGGACATGAGAAATTCTAGAGAAATCAACAAAAAAAGAAAAAAAAAAAAAAAAAAAGAATACTATAAAAGTAACGTCCCCTAATGTAAAGGCACTTTAAAAACTACAATCATAAGTCTGCCAAATTGTCTGCCTACTTACACCCCTCCAAATGTTTAGCTATAAGGACGTGCATATGTTTTACTTTTATTTTTTTTGTTTGTTCGTTGAAATCGATAATGTCTTTTTCAAGAAGAGAAGTAGCTCTACTGCGATGGTCTAGGTAAATATTTAGTTTCCGCTGATTCGTGGAGATAGAGAAAGAAAGAGAGTAGGACGACATTATTGCCATAGAATAATGCCTTCAGTATGACATTGCACATTTTGTGTGAATGCGAAATTGGTTTGCCAGTGGAACCACGATCTTCAATATAATGAAATGAGTCATTCTCATTACAATGGCATGTCCTTTTTTTTCTGCTTTGTCAGATGAACCAAATTGTTTTGTGTTCGTTGTTTGAATGTAAAAGGAAAGAAATTAATTTGAATGCCTTGGAGTTGAAACGATAACGATTAAATAGGTATTAGATTTTAGCCCATACCCGCTCCGCTGATGCGCAGAGACCCTAGGAAAACTTAATAAAAAATTATTTGTGGAAGTTTCAGGTCAGTCGCATAATTATTTTTCGAGTTTTTAGCTATTTTTAATTTTTTTTCGGCGTGTAGCGCCATCTATCAAAAAAAAATTAAACTTCTGATTTATGTGAACTTCATGACTTCAACTTCAACTATCGCACTTTTAACTCATGGTTTTTTTTTTGAGTTTAAGATAGTTTTGAATTTTTGGTTGTCAGCGCCATCTATCGGAAAACTTTCGATTTAGGTGCATTTGAGAAACAGTTTTGCTTGGGAAAGAGCTATTTACATGGCTTTGGTAGAGCAATGTGTGGGCCATCGGCATCTGAATTCAGAACCTTAGTTCGATGGTGGCATAGGTGACCTATGTTGTTGTTGTTTCAGACAAAATATTTTAAATCTTGTCCATTTTTCCAAATTCTGCCCAGAAAATTATTGTATATTATCCCGCCTGGAAAAATAATCTAGTTTTCATTGAGGCCCTGTCAAGTTTTCATAGTTACTAGCAAGGGCCTAGCAAGAGTTACAATCGGCATCCGCTAGGCCCTTACCAGTTATGTACCTTTTTTGGCTCGTCAGTTAAATCCTATCTAAGACCTGACTAGTAAAAACTAGATTAGTTCCACATATTGTTTTAGATGAAATCTGGGCGCGAATTGCGAAACCAGTGAATTTAAAAAATTACCATTTGACACACCGATTCAATTTCATTATTTAAAATTTGCACAGTTAGTAAGCAACGGCATATAGATTCTTATTGCATATTATTTTCATAAAATGATTTTATTAAATATATTATGTTCTCATCGAGACACCAATAAAGGGTCTGTCATGTTTTCCTCGTCTAGGTTTTTCTTAAGAAAAATTGACAGTGCCTTGCCTAAACTTGCCAAAAACTTGGCCTTTTTTTTTAAGGCGGGATTTCAAGAATGTCATGTTTTTGGCAAGTTATGTAAGTCAAGACCCTGGAAAGTTTTCAGGAGGGAAAATCTGGACGAGAAAAACTTGTCAAATACTCGTGAGGCCCTTGCTTATAGATTAGATTAAGATTTATTATAATTTTTATTTTACACAAATCGGTTAGTATGGCTTGCCTGATTGACTTTAATCCTTTAAGCCCTTGCTTATAAAAAAAACTTGTAAGGCAAGTTTTGTTATCCCAAGGTCTCTTGAGGTAAAATGGCGCATAACTGTCTGTGGGACCTAACTATAATTACGACAGTAAGTATCTTTGTATATAAAACTTTCTAGGGCCTCATTTAAGACAAGATTATTTTTCCAAGTTTTCAAAAGTCGATGAAACTAATTGTAAACTGTTTGGAAAAGTTTCTTATTCTCCTTCCCCTATAACTGTAACGTGTCTGTACATTCGTGATTTTATTCATTCATCACAAGTAATTAATCTCATTCGGTATAACATGCCCTTGACACATGAATTTCCCAGTTACATGTTAAACGTTGTCTTTGCTGCGAATTAATCCTCATTCTATATACATACATAGGTGCCTAATGCCTCCCTTTTTATTTACCATAAAGTCAAAGTAAAGTAATTTCGTGTAAAACACCTTTAATTACATACACAGTTTTTGCATCAGCAAATTTATTCCCACTCTTTGCTCTGGTTGCTTTAGATGACAATGTCAGTCCTTGAATGTTCTTGTGGGCTGAGATATACCTACATATACCCACGTTGTCTTACCCCGCGGACACCCAGAAACACGTCATAATCCAGTTGCACAATAATTGCATGTAAATGCAAACCGAGCCCAAACTCAAACCTATTAACCCTATGCGAACCCAACAAAGTGCAAATCCACTTTACCGTTGCGCTTAAGAAAGAAGATGTGGAGCTGCCTTTGCTGCTGCTCAACACATTTGTTCCTGGCCAGACTGAATAAGTTATAGACACCATCAACTACGACAATGAAAAGTATGACGCTCTGTGACAGAATAGAGACAGTGCGACGTTTATAAGTGTTTGAAGCGCAGAAAAAAAAACTCCCAGAGTTTCCATCCATTTAGGCAAAGAAAAAAAAAAAACACTTGGAAGTCGGAGCGGAATACTTTCGTTAATTACTATAACATTCCACCCTGTGAAACCGAGACCGGCAAACAAAAGAAATTTCCAAAGGAGTCTCTTTGTCTGTGGGAGTGGCAGAACCCTTCACCCACCTCTTCTCCACACATATACCATCGCAGAAAATGTAATAAGAATTGGTAGGTATGTGCATATGTATAGCTCTTAGATTTAATTAGCGCTGTCTTCCATGTCCGTCTACATTTCCTTAAGCATAAATTGTATTGCAGTGTAGTCGCCGTTGCTTTTGGTCCCGCATTTCATTGTTGTTGGTTTCAGCTTTTGTCGAAAGAAACAAAAGAAACTGAATTAAAATGTAAAATAAAAATACAGACGACGTTTTGCCTACCTGAATGAAATAGACACAGTTAAAGATGAATTTCATTGTAACTTTTGTTTTACGCGGAAGTTTAACTCCATCTCTACTTGTTCTCTCCATATTCCCGTCAAATGAAGGTTGATGTGAAATAACTGTAGTGGATAGCATTATTTATTTTTGAATTGCGCCAAGCGTATATGGCTGATTTAATAAAGCCCTTTCAACGATTTAACAGACTTTTAAATCTTTAAATGACATTTGTTCCTGTTTAATAATTCTGAAACCGAAAATTATTCTTTTAAATATGAGGCCAAGTACCTACATACTATTTACGATATCTTTGTTGTTTTTATAATAAATGCAACATTCAAATCAGTTGATAAAATTCTTTTTAAATATTTTCGAATTTTTTTCCTGTACCTAATCTCATGATCAGACTGTATTATTTTCAATAAAATTTAAGAATGGGGCATTTATTTTAACGGAACATATTGACAAGTACTTTACATGATTTTTGTACATTGTCTATAATACCGTAGTGTAAATCAAAAATCGATGCCAACACGAGTTAAACAAACACAAGCACAAAAGAGATGGATCGTCTCGCGATCAATGCAGAAATTATTTGACGTCTACTAATGTCAGTGGTGCGTTTCTTTTCTGTAAAATGTTAACTTTTGTTAACTCTGATCGTTCCTAAACTCGGGAAGTGTAACATTTTTTAACACTTTGACGTCATAAAATCGTTCCTAAATTCCAGTGTTGATGAACAGGTTTTCAAATCTTGGAAAATCTTTCGGAAAATGGGGTACTTAATTCGAGTTTGATGAGCTTCTAATTAATCAAAAAGATTTGGGTGAAAAAATCTTGAATTGTTTGAGAAAAATCGAATTTAATTTAGCAGAGCAGGTTTTGTATGGGAATTTGAATAATTTTTTTTTGTCTGAGATTTTGGAAAATATTTCGGAAAATGGGGTACTTAATTCTAACTAGATGAAATCTTAATTATTCAAGTTTATTTATGACGAAAAAAAGTAGAAAACAATAAAAAAATAAATTATTTTTTTTTTTTCAAAATTTTTAAAATATTTTTTTTTTTTTTTTTGTAAAAAACTATTTTTTTCAAATTTTTGTTTTTGATTTGTAGATCACTTAAGTAGCACCTAAATATTAGAGCAAAGCAATTTTTTTCCATGCGTTTTAACCAGTTTTTGAAAATTGTTCTGCTAACTTGAAATCAAGTTAACATTAATTTTTTCCAAAAGTACTTAAGCACTTAATTTTTTTGTTGGGTACTTAATTAGCACCTATTAAGCACCTAATGATTGCATCATTAAAACTTTGTTCAGCTGACCTTGCTCTGCTAACTTGAGGGACATGAAAAACTGGATATTAATGAAAAAAAACAACATAACGTAATAAATTGAGGAGTTTATATAGGATGAGACAACATTTTCAAGCTTCTATAATATTTAAAATTTAAATATCATTTAAAAGTCTTGTACACGTGTTTAAAACTAATCGTAAATTGGCATTTTTATTTGCTGTGTACTTCAATAAATATTTCTCAAGTTGTTTTCTTGTTTTTTTTTTTTTCACTACAAAAACTGCATCAGGTAGAAAAATGTTCATTATAAAAAAAACACAGCCTTGAATCTTGCTGAAAATTGAAGGACTTTTCATCTCTCTCATAAAACATCAATAGGACCAATTAATGTTTTCCTTTAAAAGCCAAGCCTTATTGGAAGCCTCTTTTTATGTTCTTTTCAAAGACAACTAAGAAATATCTATGTAAGGAATTTTTTTCCTTGTATTTTTTTTTATCATTTTTTCATTTTGTGCTTCATTTTCTCAAGAATAATAAATTAACCCTTTCTTTTGAAAATATTTTGTACAAAAAACATTTTCCCCAATAGTTGAACCATCATACCCCATATAGAGTACTACATAGTATAGTATAGTCTCAATTTTCGAAAAGAAAAAGAATACAAAAAAAAAAAAACAACCATTCATACGTTGAGAATGAACTTCCATAGTTCTCTCGCCATATACATTGCACCCAACCAACCCTCCTGGTCTATATAGATATTTTTAATCAGAAAAATTCTCCTTTAAATGAAAGCTAGTGGATATAAATTTTCAAGGGCTTTTCTTCCTCTTTTTATGCTCTTCTTCCAATCGTTTCAAGGAAAGCAAATAAAATATTGAAAATGTCACACGTTACAAAGGCGTGTACATTTCGTGCAGCACAGTAGTTGAGAGTGAGACATTGAAATAAAAGAATTACGGTTCAGTATAATATGTACACATATAGCACCATAAGTTCTAGATTAAAGCTTAAATACATATATAGCTTTAATCCGATGAAAGTTGAACACAATAGATTTTAAAGTAACAGTGCAAACCCCAACAGTGCGCAAATAGTTATTGGAAACTTGATTTGATAACACATACCTATTCTTGAAACATTTATCATTATATTAAGAGAAAAAATTACGTAAAATTAACAAAATTATATATAATGTATTTCGATTTCAAGACTATAATAAACTTAACCTCTGAAGAAGCCGGAAAATAACCGGAGAAACGTCGGGAAAAGAATGAATTAGTTTGTTTTAATTAATTGCATCATTCACTGATCATTAAGCCCAATCTTCCACATAAATTTATTAAAAAAACTATTCTTCACTTTCACTCGTATACAATAAAATATACAGGTTGATTCACCTAAGGCGTGACAAAAAGCTAGAGCGTGGAGGTTGGGTCAAGATAAGAAAAAATCGTATGAGAGGGGGGTCTGTTTCCCCCCTGTTTAGTCGGGAGGGGCAATTTTCTAAAAGAACTGACCTAATAAAAAAAAATATATTAAAAAACAACGGTAATGGTCACAATGGCATCCCGCCTTGAAAAAGAATCTAGTTTTCAATAAGGCCCTGGCAAGTTTTTCATAGTTACTAACAAGGGACTAGCAAGGGCTACTATAGGCATTCGCTAGGCCCTCGCCAGTTATGTACCTTTTTGCCTTGTCAGTTAAATTCTGCCTAAGCCCTGACTAGACAAACCAGATTTATTCCACATATTTCAACTAGTGTCTGATACCTACAGTTGCTTCTAGTAGCTATGCATTGTTGACAGAAGACATTTCCTTGGCGACCCACGGCTACGGCCAGCAGGATGATACAGTTGGTGCCTCCACGAAAATTCTCTATGGTTTTAATTTCAACAGGCCCTTCTCGTTGTTTGTTATGTTGATTTTTTTCGAAAACTTCAGTGTACTTACCTCGTTCCAGCTTGCCGATAAACTGATGGTTGGTCATGTCCACTACAAAGTTCTCATAGTCCCAATATTTGTGCCGTTTGTGTGCATTTACGTCACGTCAGTATAAACGCATGCAGCGCCCGGTAGTATCATCGTTTGCGCTCCTGCAGGGGTGCAATTTTTTTTTTTGCTTATTGGGAGGTATTCAAAACACTTTTTTTTCTTTATAAAAATTGCAAAATTTCACTATATTTAATACTTAATCGCGAATCCATTTTATTTAATCTTTTTATTTCTATTTTATTACAAAACACGGACCACTGAAAAGTTCTTGTGCATGCAAAATTAAATGTTCAAACTGAACGGACGTTTAGATAAATGTCCTTTAATTTGGTGTGTGTGCAAGTATGTGTGAAGCACTTTAGGTATGTTCAGTGAGGCTGTGCGGAACAGTTTGGAACAATTTAAAACAAAAAAGAACAAGTTTTTGCTGTTTGGTGAGAAATGTTCTGTTTTAAACTGTTCTGATTGCTGTTTAGTGAATCTGTCAACATTTTTGGTTGAATGGAAAGTGAAATCTGAAAAAAGATCAACGTGACCCCCTAAAAATATGTAAACATAGGTACATATTTCGTTATTCGTTTATTTATTTTCTATGATAATTAGTATATTTAAAAGAGAATATTTCACAAGATTATTAAATTTAAATGTTTCTTTGCCTTTTCATAAAAGACGATTTTCATAATTGACTACAGCTAAAATCTTACTATTTGACACACCGATTCAATTTTTGAAATTTGAAATTTGCACAGTTAATTAACAACCACACACACATTTTTATAACGATATATATTAAGATCCCGCTTTTTTTAATTTTCATAAAATGACTTCACTATTACTTAAATAGTTAGTAACTATCAAGAGCCTCATCAGTATTTTATTAAATAAATGTTCTCAGCGAGGTACTCATAGGGGCCTGCCATGTTTTCCTCATCTAGGTTTACCTTAGCGAAATCTTGCCAGTGCCTTGCCTAAACTAGCCAAAAACTTGCCATTTTTCCATGCGGGATGCTATATATTTTTTTGTAAATCCAGAAATTTCTGCTTTTATTTTGTTTTTAAATTAAGGTGTTTTTAAAATATAATTTTCAAACTTAATTTTAAAAAAAAAATTACAAAATTGTGTTTAAAAAATAAATTTTGTTTTTAATAGAAATGGATGCTTGGAGCAACAAAATAACGGCTGGAAGTTGAATTTAAAAAAAACTTACTTTTGTTATTTACATCTGATTTTTAGTGTTTGACTAAAAATTGATGGGACCATTGAACATAAAAAACAAAATACTACTTAATAACGTAAAATTTTGAACAAAATCACCCGCCTGGAAAAATGGCAAGTTTTTGGCAAGTTTAAAGAAGGCCCCGGCAAGTTTTCGGTAAGGAAAGCCTGGACGAGGAAAACTTGACAGACCCCTATTAGTGCTTTGCTGAGAACATTTATTTAATAAAGTACTAGTGAAGCTCTTGATGGTAACTAACTATGAATAGTGAAATCATTTTACGAAAATTAATAAAAGCAGAATCTTATTATATCGTAATAAGAATTTTTGTGTGAACTGTGCAAATTTTAAATAATGATTGTGAATCGGTGTGTCAAATAGTAAAATCGCAACTAGACAAAACAGAACAAGACAGAATCACAACTAATTTTTACATTTCTCAGAAAACCGTTCTCAGTTCTTCTACCTTAAAAGCAAGTATGCAAACAGACTCACTGAACAGCAAGTCAGAACAGTTTAGAACAGAAGATTTCTGATTGAACTTGTTCTTTTATGTTCTAAATTGTTCCGAACAACATCACTGAACATACCTACAGTTTTTCTGAAATGGTTGAATGAAAAACCATGTAAAACAAAACATGTGGAACAAATCTAGTTTTACTAGTCAGGGCTTAGACAGAATTCAACTGACAAGGCAAAAAGGTTCATAACTGTCGAGGGCCTAGCGAATGCCTATAGTAATATAGTAAAATAATTTATTCTACTCTGATAAAAAAATTGTTATCATTGCTATTTTTGCTTTGATTTTAATCAATATGAAGACATTTTTATTAACTGGTACCTTTAAAAAGCGCTTCAAAAATTGTTTTAAAAGGATATGTGTAAACATGCTGTAAAAGAGGTAGTGGTCGCGTAACGTGTGCTGTGCGTCATCCCAGAAATTCAGTGAGACAATACGGAGTGTCAGAGTAGTTTCTAGTTGCCCGATTTTTCTTCTTTTTTTTGTCAACCTTTAGAGGGGAAGTTGATATGCTTGTGGTATATAAATATACAAAGCAATAT
The DNA here is from genome assembly GCA_947049315.1 of Epistrophella euchroma. Lineage (NCBI taxonomy): Eukaryota > Metazoa > Arthropoda > Insecta > Diptera > Syrphidae > Epistrophella > Epistrophella euchroma. The sequence goes on along the minus strand of OX346247.1, from coordinate 41,051,247 downwards.
GTCCTTATGCAAATTTTCTCTTGTTTGTGGTATATGGGTAAGGCGACTACTAATAGCATAAAGTTTGTAGATAACATAAGAAGAGTCCTCGGGACATGGTTGAAGACATTGAGCATCACGGAGTGGTAAAGATGTGGTGAAAAGAAATGCCGGAAAGCAAGTTTTATATCACACACACTCACATAGTAATGGATTTTTCTATCCCTCCATACTCCATACCCACTCATAGATGAGACAGGTACGGCGCGCGGGATCAATGGTAGCTTAAGAATTCTTAAGTAGTTCAAACAAGTCCTTGTATGGGTATAATGGTTTATTCAGCGCTTTTACTATAGGTTAGGTATAATGCGTTAGCTACTTTTTGAAAAGATTAGCTGATGGATGGACTATTTCTGGGTTACTGAATGTTTTTTTTTTTTTTTTTTTGGAGAATAATTTACAAGGTCGATTTGAAGGAGCAACTGAATAGATACTGAAGTGACTTAAAACATAATTTCTAATTTCGAGTATGTACTATGATTTGAAAAGAAGTGTATCGCTATCGGCGGCGTACAGTTGGTATAGATGAAAAGAATGCCTAATGAAATAAAATCGATATTTTTCATTATAGAGGGTTATGAATTTTATATGCAGGAGTTGGTAACCTTATTTTTACTTAATTATTTTATTTCTGACTCATAAGCGTCATCTCAGCATTGTTATCTATAAAAGTTGGTCACCTAAATATGTACATATCCAAAAACAAAACACCTTTCAAAAATTCTCGGTTTACAAAATTATTGAGCTGAATAAATTTCTATATATGGTTGCTTGAGAGTTAGGCAGCTTAGTTTACAGTTCACATGCGAAAAAAATCGAAATTTTCAAAACAAGTACCTACATTATATTGTATACAGCCCAAGGCCATATATGTTTGCTTTGCATAAGGAATCCGTAGGGTAATTAATTTATCCTGATTTAATTATCAAACGGCTATAAATGAAAAACAATTATTTTTGGATGCAAAAAAAAAATTGCATGCAAATAACAATGTGAGGTGAGTATAATTTTGTTTCGAAAGTGTAAACCAACCTTGCCAAAAAAATGTTTGTTATCTATTAAACTATTTTCTTCTACAAAAAACTAATTGCCGCTCAATTGATTTGCATGAAAAAAAAAAAAATAGTGACACATTTTCGTTCATGTTTTTTAGTAACATCAAATAAAGAAAATACAAAATCTCGGTTTAAGCTTGTGAGTATAAATGAAATAAATTAAAATAAAATGTACGTCGAGGAAAAGGAAAAAGACTGCTTGGAAATATGTACATATGTATCCTCGATGAAATTGAAGAAGAATTAGATATCAATAAAAATAATTTGGGCAAAAGAGAAAGGAATAGTGATGAGGAAATTAAAAAGAAGCATCGAGAATTTTATGAAAAGAAACAAATATTTTCGCTAGGATTTTTGTTATTACAGCATTCAACCTGGATTAGTTGGCCTGTCCGTTGAAAAATATACAGGGTGATTCACCTAAGTTGTGACTAAAAGCTAGAGCGTGAAGGTTGAGTCAAGACAAGAAAAAAAATCGCATGGGATGGGGGTCTATTTCCCCCCATTTAGGCGGGGGTCAATTTTCTAAAAAATCGACTTAAAATAGAAAAAAAAAATAATTAAAAAACAACAGAAGACTTACATTGCCATGCTATACTTTTTTTTTAAAGCCAGAAGTCCGTTCTTTAATTATGTTTTTAATTAAAATTATTTGAGGAAACAGTTTTTTAAAAATTATTTTTCAAAATTGATTATTTGAAAAAATAATGAAACAAATTTTGTTCAAATTAATTTTGTTTAAAATTTTACGTTATTAATAAGTATTTCTGTTTTTAATATTCGATGCTCCTATCAATTTCTAGTCAAACATACGTTCAAATAAGCACAACCCTGCTTTTTCACGCCAAATTAAATGTTTTTAGTTTCGAATAAAATACAATCAAAAACAAATTAGTGCTTATCTGACGTCAAATAATATGCTCAATCCAAAGCAATCCGGATTTCGCAAAAAATACAGTTGTATCGCAGCATTGTTGAGCGTAACAGACTATATTTTTGATATTGATTGACTTTTCTAAGGCTTTCGACACAGTCAAATTATGTGTCAAATTATGTGAAAAGCTTATGCAGCAATATTACTTTTCATCAGGAGCTACCAGGTTACTTTTTTTCTACCTTACTAATAAAAACATTACCATAGGACTTCAAACTGATGTATTCTATGGTGACCTGAGTAAAGCGTTTGATAGAGTTTGCCATAGAATACTTCTTTACAAACTAAACCGTTATGGAAAACAGGACCCAATATGTCAAACATAAAAACTCTATTTCTAAAACTATAAGTGTCTTATCCGGAGTTCCTCAAGGTAGTCATATTGGACCTATTCTTTTTATATTATTCTTTAATGACATACGAAATACTGTCTTGTATAGTAAGATTTTGATGTTTGCTGATGATTTTAAACTTATTTACGGTTTCAAAAGCTGTAATAGTTATCTGTTCTTACAACATGATATTGATATAGTGTCCGAATGGTGCTTACAAAACGGAATGGATCTAAACACTAATAAATGCAAGATAATGACATTTTCACGGAAACGATATCTAGTTGAAACCTTCTATTTTGTCGACAATGTACTTGTAGACAGAGTTGATATGTTAAATGATTTGGGAGTTCTATTTGACTGCAAACTTTTATTTAATTGTCATATCGATACAATAATCAGTAAAGCAAGGGGCCGTCTTGGATTAATAATGAGGTTCTCAAAGGAGTTTAATAATCCTTACATCTTTAAAACTCTTGTTCGTCCTGTGTTGGAATATTGTAGTTGTGTTTGGTGTCCCAGTTATGACAACGCTATAATGAAACTTAAGAGTGTTCAAAAACGTTTCCTGCTATATGCTCTTCGACAACTTTCATGGAACCCAACGCAACGTTTACCACCATATGAAAGTCGATTAAATCTTCTTAATCTGTCGACACTGGAAAAAAGGAGAGAGGTTAACAATGTCATGTTCCTATTTCAACTTTTGTCTGGTTCTATCGACTCTTCTTATATCCTAAGCGAACTATACATCAATATCCGTCCAAGATCGACAAGGAATCCAGCATTCTTCTACACATCTAGCTCTAGAGTTAATTATGGTTTAAACGAACCTATTAATGTTATAAGTCGAGACTTTAATAAATTTTATAGTTTAATTGATTTCAATAAATCTGTAGCTTTTATTAAACATATTTTATACTCAAGATAGTTAAATTATTTATCTTTGTTTGTTGAATTTTATTATTGTTTTATCTGCTAATATAAAATTTTGTGTAAAATTCATTTTAAAATATTTTAAACAACTTTGAAATTGTTGTCTGTAGTTGAAATAAATAAATAAATAAATAAATAAATAGAAAACAAGCTGTCCAAGTTGGTGACAAGTTATCTGAATTTCTGCATAATTTTACCGGTGTCCCTCAAGGCTCCATTCTTGGCCCTTTATTGTTCTCGATGTACGTTAATGAGCTTCTTCCATCTAAAATAGTTCTTTATTGTTCTCGATGTACGTTAATGAGCTTCTTCCATCTAAAATAGTTCTTTATTTTAGATGGAAGGAGCTCATTAACGTACATCGAGAACAATAAAGGGCCAAGAATGGAACCTTGAGAGACACCGGTAAAATTATGCAGAAATTCAGATAACTTGTCACCAACTTGGACAGCTCATCGCATTTATATGCTAATGACGTGCAATTGTACTTTAGCTGCCCTCTTGGTATCATTGAGCATGGTGCTTTATGTATCAACAAAGATTTTAAGAAAATTACTCACGAATAATTAAATAAATAAATAAAAAATAGCCTTTTATAACCAAAACCAAAACGCGGTTTTCGTTAAATCAACGTTTTTTTTTCGGAAAACCTTCATCGAAAAAGTTTTTCAATATAAATTTTTGGTAAACCACAGATGTTCGAAAACCATCACATCTAATTCCTTGAAATCATCTTTAACAATAACAAAAAATAAAACAACCAACTTCTCTTTCGATTGTCTCATTATAATATTCATTATGTATGTACAACATGTATACATTTTTTTTCAACCACAAATAAAGCATAAACAAGAGAAATTATAATAATCAATGGATGAATGAATAACTATAGCTGTAGTTTTATCATCATCATCATCGTCATCCTGTCTGAACAATTCATTTTCACAATCACCACATTACCATGAATAATGTCGTGTAATTATTTTCAAAAGAAAACAAAAAAAAAAAAAAGAACTGTGTCACAATATAATATCCAACAAAAAACAAACCAACCTAACCACCACCCTTTTTATTTGATGCACATTGAACTATGATTGATTATAATCTACATACATAAAATAATTAACCGCTTATTAGATTTTTTAATCATCTGCCAAATTATTTCAAAAGTCAAAATAAAAACTGTAGCATTGTAGATTTCAGGTCGATTTTTTTATATATTTGTACAAAGGGTGTTTTTTTTTTCAAACAAATAAATACTTGGAAATTGAATAATTGAGACGGAAATGTCGATGGAATGATTTTTTTTATTAATTAAAAAAAAATTGGGAAGTTATTTCCCCAAAAAAAATCAGCCAGCAGCAGTTACGAAACACATTCTGTCGCAGTCGATTTTGTGAACACTTTAACGAACTTTTCTGGCCAAATATCTTTGATTGTGTGTGGAATTTCAGCTTTAAATAAGTACTTAAAGAGTATGGGTAATTTTAAAAACAATGTTCAGTTCATTTAAGTTTCTAGAAACCAAAATTGAATTTTGCAATAATTTTTCTCCATAAAATGAAGGCTTTGAAGTGTAAGCCATCACACATTGGAAATTATCAAAACTTACTGAAGACATTTTGTTTCAAAAAAAAAAAAAAAAAAAAACAACAAAATCATTTACCATTTAACTAGCTACACTTATTCGGAAATTTAACCGCACCGAAAAAAACACCCTCTATTTTGTAGATACATAGAATCAATTTAAAAAATCATACATATGTAAAAAACTTAAAACTAACAAAAATATTATTATTTGCTTCGACATTATGTGTCCACAAGTTTTTCATCAAAAATTATTTTCTTTTTTTTTTTTCTCCGCTTTAGGTCCGATGATCAGGAGTACTCAGCGTGATACGGGAAAATATCAAATGCATTTAGGTAAACCAAAAAAAAAAAAAAAAAAAAAAAACAACTTTTTAAATAATAATTGAAACAAAAACTATTTGATAATATTGTAGAAAGCTGATGGTAGAAAATTCGAGTAAAATTCTTGTGTCCGCATCCGCACTGCCTAAACTTTGTTTTGTTTTTAATTTGCGTATACAGCTTTTTTGATTGCACTCTGTTTTGCAAATATATATTTAAAAAAAAAAAAACTACAACAATAAGCTGATTAAAATGCCTTTCCTTGAGCTAGAATTTAAATTGAGCGATTGTATGGTGTTTTATTATTATGGGTTGTCACTTCGTATAGTTTAGTACTTCGTATAATAGTTTCATAGTTTGAATTAAATGAAAGCACCTAATTTCTTGTTTCGTAGTTATGTGTTCGTTCTTTTGTGGATCCCTAAAAGCTAAAACCATTGTGACTAACCCAACAAAAATATCAAGCGGTAGGCAATACATTGATTTCACTAATTTTTCTTGTTCGGGATTACTGTCTATTTATCAACTCTGTAGAAATATTACTTACTAGCTGAACCGTCCTCGCGTTGCTTCGCAAGCTTTAAATATACTTATTAATATGAGTAGGTAAAAGTATATCAAATGCTCCATGAGACTAACCGCAATTTCTACTATATTATTAACAAAAATTTTATATACATACTTCCATATGCTTTCCGTAACCAAATAAATAATTTTATTTTCTCTCACTGAAACAGTTTCATGATGCCAACTATACATTTCCTTTTATAACTATTTTTTATTTTCTCCCTTGGACGGAAACTCTCTTAGATGGACAACATTGTTGCGACCGTCACTGTCCGGCTAAGGGAGCTTGCACTGTATTTTATTCCTTACTCCACTTAGTTGAAATCAGTAATGTTTAACCATTTTCATGCTGCTTTCTACTGTATTCCCTGCACATTTTCCTCTCAAAATATGTACCTACATTTATGTAACACTTCGGTTCACTGCCGAAGAAGCAAAAAATAAACACATTGCGCACGGCAGTGGTGCCCATACTTAAAATATGTAGGTATGTATGTAACATATTAGTTCGCTTAAGAAGAAGGAAAAAACAAACACATAACACACTACGCATTGGCCGTCTCGTCGTTACAAAAAGTCAACAATTGAGTGGAATGAAAGGAGGAATATAAAATGAGTGGATGAGCGAACCATTGAGTGGCCAGAGATTCAGAAGGCCAATCAATAAACAAAAGAAAATGCACAAAACACGAAACGATAATGAAATGGAACAAAGCAGCAACCCAGTCATAGATGCAAAAATACAAAAAGTTGATAAATTTATAATTTGTAAATAAATTTATTTCTCAGCTTTGTAAGTACTGTTAAGAAATGATTTAGGGCTTAAAATTTGCATAAAACTATTGACTTTATACAAAAAATCCCATTTTTGTAAAATATCAAGCAGGTTTAAAAGCATAATTAAATATGTTGGTCAACTTCGACAAAAAAGTGTACGAAATTTTCTTAAAAGTTAATAATCTAATTCAACAAATATATTTAACAAATAAGAAATATCTATTTACATGCTTCAAAGAATAAGTAAAATTATAAAAAAATTTTCAATTAAATCGGTTGAACACTTTCTGAGAAAAACGCGGACAAACAAAATATTTATTTCGTCTTTATATAATAGTAATGATTTAGGTAAAAATCAATTTTTTAATATATCTACTTATACGTATCACACACAGTATAAAACTATTTATCATAGTCCCATATGCATTCAACACGAAAAGGTGGGGTGCATGCAATAGACAACAATTAAAGAGTGTGATGAGCAAAATGTTAGCGCCCCATGTTTTTCTTCTTAAATATACGTATGGGTCTAGGAAAAATAATCTAATAATTTTTAGTGGATTTTAAAAACTCCATAGGGTAATGTCGGTGAATATGACGCACGTGTTTAATTTTCTTTTTTTAACTCAAGAAGTTAAACAGGGTGGGGCAAAAGGTATGAACCGGTTTTAAGGGGATGTAAAATAAAAACAATGCAACTTACAGAAATTATGTTTATATGGTTTAATTCAGTAGAGACTCTAGTTTTTTACATTAAGTTTTAAAGATGATATCACGTAGGTGGCGGCCGTCAGCCGCGATGCACTCTTGAAGGCGAATTCTGAAGTTTTCAACCGCTCTTCTGCACATTTCGCTGGGTATTGCTGTAACTTCCTCTCTGATTCTGTCCTTAGGTTCTTCCAGGGTATGTGGAAGAACTTTTTCCTTTATGTATCCCCAAAGAAAAAAATCACAAATTCTCAAATCTGGTGAGCGCGCAGGCCACTCCACGTCACCCCTCAAAGAGACGAGGTGCTGGGGGAACACTTGCCTCAATCTCGCCATTGAAATCCTAACAGTGTGGGATGTAGCCCCGACCCGTTTGAACCAGATGTCTCTCAGATTAGTTGATTCACTCAATTCTTCCAGCTCGGGTTCTAAAAACTCTTCCAACATTGTCACACAGCGCTCAGCGGTGACAGTAACGGTTTGCCCATTATCCTCGAAAAAGTAAGGACCAATAATCCCAAATTGTTGCTGTTGAACCCAGTGTTTTCCAATGTCCTAGCCCAACGTCTAAATGCATTACCGCCAGGGACGTTTCTCCCAACAGGGATATTGAAGTGCTGTCGGAAGGCTCTCTGCGTGGAAATAACAGGACAGCCAATTTCAAAAAAAGTCCCAACAGCAAACCCACGATGCTCTCCTGTCCAAACCATGGTTGCTAGGTTGCTACTGAAAACTAGACTCTCTCCACTGCCACAACGAGACCCCTCCCCTCTTCCCACCACAATGACAGGCCGCGCGCTAGCCGGTCAAAACCGGTTCATACCTTTTGCCCCACCCCGTAGGTATTAATTTAAATATGTATTGCAAATTGTAGTAGCCGTGGCGTGATGGTTAGTGCGATGGACTGTCATGCCGGAGGTCTAAGGTTCGATCCCCAGCCTCGCCACCTATTTATTTAAAAAGAAAAAACGGCTACTGCCTCTTGCGAGGAATTGACAAATCCTCCAAGAGTATCTCCTGTCACAGAAAAGTGCCGCTCGTTAGCCGTTCGGATTCGGCAATAAACTGTAGGTCCCCTCCATTCCTGCAGACACGCACACAGGAATGGTTGAGAGTTGTAAGTCACTAGGCCCTAGTTCTTCATGGATTGTTGTGCCATCAAATTTATTTATTTATTTATTTTTATTTTTTATGTATTGCAAATTAATCTGAAAACAAACTAATAAAATAAATGTTCATTCCAAAAAACAAAAAGCAAAACAAAAAAGTGATAACCAAAAAAGAAGAACTTTATCTTAAAGCGGATATAAAATAATTGAACAAGAAGATAATGATATTTTTCTTGGCAATGGTGATCTTTTTTTGATTATAACTTAGGCCGATTTTCTTTACTCAAAGTTGAACATAACTTGGGGATTTTTATTCTCAACTTGTGGATTTGTTTTTATTCACACAAAGTTGACATTTTTAACTTTCAATTCTAGAGTTTATCAACTTGAGATTTTCTCAACTCCCGGAAAAAGTAGAAGTTAACCGAGCAAACTTGAGAGCTTACATAAAAATGTGATTTTGTTTTTTTGCCTTTTTAAAGTGCATTATGGTAGTGTAAGTAAGGCTTGCGGTAACGCTGCCAGACCGATGGAATTATGTTTGGACAGATAATAATGATATATGGACAAAATTTGAAGCGGTTAAAAAAAACTTTAATTTTTTGTGGCATTTTAAAAGTGCATTATAGATGTGTTAGAGCCGAAATATTGCTGCCAAGTTGATGGAATTTAGTTTGGATAGTTACCAAGTACTTACTAGTGAACACATTTTGGAGCGGTATAAAACCTTTTTTGTTTTTTTTTTGGTTTCATTTTGAAAGTGCATTTTGAAGGTGTTAGGACCGCAGTATCGCTGCCAGACTGATGGAATTTATAAAACACTTTAACTTCGTTCTTTTTTCTGCATTTTCAAAGTGCATTATGGTGGTCTTAGGGTCGCGATATCTCTGAAAGGTTGATGGTATGTAGCAAATGCCATGTTCACAAAGTTTGGAGCGGTATACAAATCTTTGAGCAAAACGTTCACCAGCTCTTGTTCTATGAGAGTTTGCCTAAAGTTGAGCAATAGTGAAAAAAATGGACCTTAATTTTCTACACAAATGTTCTAAAATTTTCTTTGTGCGATCTATGGTGCTTAAGATATCGTGAAGAACTTTTTACGCCCCCTTTTCCAAAATGGCCGCCAAATTGGGGACTTTTGACCCCGAAAACTTGTTTTTACACTCAAACTGAGACAGGATCAGATCCATCAAAAAACATTTTGTCCGGTACAAAATGCAAGGTTCGGCCAAAATTTTGTAACATTTCAATGGACTATAAGGTGAGATTCACAGTTAATAACGAAACGTACAAGGCGCCAGTTATAGCTATCATTGAAAAGTTTTAATTTAAAATTTAGTACACTTAAAAACCAAAATCAGTAATTATTTTGATGCCAATGTAATATTTATTGCGAACAAAAAAAAATTGTTTGGGTCAAGCCTTCCACATAATTTGACTTTTATTATTTCAATGAATTAACTACCTTATCAATGACCATTGAAATAAATATATAAATAAATAAATTTGGTGGCACAAACGGCTCATGAAGAACCAGGGCCTAGCGACTTACAACTCTCAACCATTCCTGTGTGCGTGTCTGCAGAAATGGAGGGGACCTACAGTTTATTGCCGAATCCGAACGGCTAAGGTGAGCGGCACTTTTCTAAGACAAGAGATACTCTTGGAGGATTTGTCACTTCCTCGCAAGAGGTAGTAGCTCCGAAAAAAACTTAAGGTGGAACAGGCTGGTATTGAACCCCAGACCTCTGGCATGACAGTCCAACGCACTAACCATTACGCCACGGGCTACTACCATTGAAATAAGAAAAGTTATTTCATGAGAAAAGTTGGGCGAAATTTAAATTTTTATTTGGCCAGATATATTGATTTAGCCATAAGCTTTATTTTGACGTCAAAATAATCACAAATTTTGCACCCTAAACGTCTAAAAATGAATCATTAAAATTTTCAATGATGAATTTCAATGATAGCTATAGAACTGGCCCCTGACTGGCACCTAAAACAAAAAACACACAAAGAGTTAAGTAAAGTACTGACAGCACCAGGGGCTGGGTAGGTAATATGAAACTTTCTTTTTTGTGTAGTTTTTGGCAAACTTGTTGTATGTGTATGGAAAATGCGATACAAATTTTAAAATTATAGTTAAATAATAAAGAAGAAAGAAAATGTTCCATCTTATTTCTTCAATAAAAATTAATTTAAATAGGAAATATAATTTGAAAAACTTTGCAGCTTTTTAAATTCATTTTCTGAAAAACAATTATTTTTTACTTGAGCCTTATATTACATTAAAAAATTATACGCTGGCTGTAAGGAAATGTACCTCTATCAAAACATGCGGAAGTAATTCTCTGGGAATTTAAGTTAAAACATATGCATAAGAGCTACGTGTTATTTCGTTAACTACCTATAATGTATAAGGTGTATGTCTTTTAGCTAATGACGACCTTCAAAGTAAAATACCCAATAAAATTTTATATTTTTTTTAAATCATACTATGCGTACTCGTTCTTGCCGTGCCTTTAATCGGTTTCAAATTTGATCCAAACAAAGAGGTCATCAAAACAAAGTTTTAAACGTTAGGTATACGTTTCCATAACTCGTACAATTTTCATAATTATAATGTCTGCACACCTGTTCTTTGATTTAATAAATTCCCAACACCCTATATATACAACACGAAAGCCATTTATGCGAAAGTTTATGACTATTGGCCTTTAATCACGTTTACGAGAGTGCAAGCCATTCAATGAATTTTAAGTACCTATGAAGGTATACCATATCGCAACTTTCATTGCTGAAACTCTAAAGCACACCGTATGTAGGAGGAAACTCCCATTTCAAATTGTTTATTGTTTGGAGAGATATCATGATCTCTAAAAATAAATAAATAAATTTGATGGCACAACAGCTCATGAAGAACTAGGGCCTAGTGACTTATAACTCTCAACCATTCCTGTGTGCGTGTCTGCAGGAATGGAGGGGACCTACAGTTTATTGCCGAATACGAATGGCTAACGAGCGGCACTTTTCTGTGACAGGGGATACTCTTGGAGGATTTGTCAATTCCTCGCAAGAGGCAGTAGCCGTTTTTTCTTTAAATAAATAGATGGCGAGGCTGGGGATCGAACCTTAGACCTCCGGCATGACAGTCCATCGCACTAACCATCACTAACCACGGCTACTGCTTCATGATCTCTAATTAAATTAAAATTATTGAAAAGCTCCTTTCTGTAATAAATATGGATTATTCCATAAAACAATGGTAATGGTTGAATTTTCAAAGAGGAATTATTTATAAAAGAAGTTCGTAGAAGTCGTATAGATTTCATTTTAACAACAAAATAAACAAATTAATTTTAAAAAATCGAGTGGCAATGGTTATTATAATAAAAGTCCCCATAATCAAGAGCTACTGAGGGATTGGGGTTTCTGTTTTACCTACACAAAAAGTCGTGTCTTTATAAATAATTATTTTGAAGTTTCAAGCAAATCCATGACTATATTGACCCCTTTCAGAAGTCCTTTGCTAATACAGCACCGGGCTAACTTTTTATCGTAAGGCCACTAACCTGCTGATGCGAAACGAAAAATCCAATACAAAAATGACACATCGAAATTACAAACGCCGTATGTACCTGGTCGATAATTGAAATTGATAATTGTTTGTAGCAGATTATTCCGAAAGGTCTCCACGCTTTTTCCGCACAGAATTAACTGCCCGGACCATTAATTGTGTACGAAAAAGTGACTTTTGAGCTTTATTCGTATGTTTTTATTTGGTTTTTATGCTTTTTATGCGTTTGTTTTTTTGTTCTGGTTTTCGTAAGCATTTCGCTATTGTGTTAGAGACCAACGTTCGTTTCGTGTCAGCAGCGTACTAAACTTAAGACAAACAGATCGGAGTATCTTTTATTACGCATAGAAATGTACCTACATTTATTAGGTGCGTTTTATTTGTAATTCATAGCTAGCGCAGCAATACAATTTCAATAAAACGCTATATCAATTTTTATGTCCATTATTTATTCTCTGGATGTGTTCATGTTCATACCCTTTTTTGAGTGAAAAACAAACTACGTTACCGATATTTAAGGTTCAAGTCCACACTATTTGGCCATTTTTATATTCACTAATTTACTGACAAATTTATCGGCCCTTTTGGTTTTGTTATTGTTTACCAAGGGAAATTTTATTGTGCTAGCTATAAAATTGCCAATAAAACGCACCTATTGTTATAGCCAAATCATATAGCTTAAAAGTTATTGTTAGGTTTCTGGGCTTTAAAGTCGTGACAGATTCTATGAAGGTTTGTTGTATTTGAGAAAAATATGAAAATATTTCTTAGTTTAAATTTCTCAGAGGTTAATATTTTTGTAGCTTTTATTTTAAATTGGTTTTTTCTAAAAAAAACTGAAAACTAGGAATTTTGCACGATATAAAGTTACCTACTACAAGAGATCATGTCATGACAATGTCCACAATTTCCCCGGCTGATAGAAATCGAAATAAATCGATTTTCTTCAATAAAATAGAGACGGGAGCGCTAACTGGGGATGGGGAAATATGTCAATTTTTGTTTGCATGCTTGAGACTCAGTAAAATACATAGATAAATTAGCCTGGGGGTCCGTGCGTCCACTGTAATTTCAGCTAGAGCCTAAACTGGTGGAGCCAATTTGCTTCAAATTTAGTACAGAGCAATTTTATGTTATTCTCCGAAGGGGAAATTGGAATTGTTAATTTTTACGGTATACAAATCGTCGGTTCGGAAGAAAAACGACACAACTCAACAAATCTCATTTTTCAAAATAGGCAACAGAAAATTGAATTAAAATTTAAATTTCAATTAATTTTTTAAAATATCAAGACCTACGCAATAGCTCATTAATTTTCAAGTATTGTAGTAGAGTCTGAAATTTTTCCATATGATAGTTTTTCTTTGATTCACAAAATTTCATTGTTAGCTCAAAAATTTCATTTGTTGAGTTGCGTCGTTTTTCTTCCGAACCGACCGACGATATTTACACCATGTTGCCTAGAGGAACAAAAAAGAATACGAAAAAAGTTTTGTTTTTTGTGATTCGTTCTTGGGACTTTCTGTTTAGCAGTCTAAGTCAGATAAGCTAACCACGGAAAAATTTTTTTTTTTATTAAGGACTATTTAACTTTTAATATTTAATATTTAAATGCTCTTATGCATTAGAAAAAAAAATTGGTGGCATAACAGCTCATGAAGAATCAGAGCCTAGTAACCAGTGACCTACTCTCAACCATTAATGTGTGCGTGTCTACAGGAATGGAGGGGACCTATAGTTTATTGCCGAATCCAAACGGCTAAAGTCAGTGCCACTTTTTTATGGCAGGTTGACTCATAGAGGATTTGTCACTTCCTCGCAAGGAGCAGTAGCCCTGAAAAACATTTTTTCTTTTTAGGGATCAGAGGCTAAGAATCGAACCCAGACCTCAGGCGTGACAATCCAACGCGCTAACCATTATGTAATTGGCTAATATAAATTTTTAAACAAACACTAAAAACCAGATGCTCAAGTGGCATTTATAGTTTTTAAAACAATTAAAAAAAAAAAAAAAAAAAAGTTTCATTTAATTTGACTTAATCCTCTGACTTAAAATTTTGAAAACAAAATTAGTTTCAGTTTTTGATTGACTTTGATAATTAATTTTACAAAAATTCAAGAGTATTATCCCTCTTGCCTAAAAGGGGGTATTGGAAAATAAACCCCTCTCCCTTTCCTGGATATGCTCTAAATTTTGTCGTATTTAACGTGAAACACCCTGTATAGATTTTTTTTTCGAAAAGAAAGTTTGACCTATATACTCTCTTCATGGCACCTGTTTTTCTTTAACAAATCAAAAAATCAATTTCACAAACTCATCTTTGCTTGAAATTTTGAAATGAAATTACCGCAGCACCGTTCCTTTATATACCTTATTCAAATTCAGTTGATTAATTTTCCAATTCTATGTTCCTAGTGCTATATTGTGTTAAGTCATTGGAAACCAATAAGTAAAAATCAATTATATATCCAATTCGTATTCCCCAATTCGCCTCATTATAGGTTTGTAACTGTTGCCTTTTTGAATTAAGAAAATTCTTATTTTGATTAACAATTTTACCCGCAGCAGCAAAACATAAATTGAGTAAATTGAATAAATTAAATTAAACGATTCATGACACGAACCATACTTACATATTTTGGAAGTTTCTATACATTTCGGTAATAATATTTTGAAGGGTACTGTGCTGAAGACTGAAATGAGGGACCCTCTTGTGTTTGTCTGGTCCGGAAGAAGAAGCCACTTCCGTCCATCCTAAGTTAAATTTAAAACTGTTTATTGCATTTTCTTTAGAAAGTAAGAGAGGAAATGTAAATTAGCGCCCTCCTCACCACCAACATGGTGTTTTTTGTTTAGTTTTGTCAACGGCAACTTGACAGACGTTTCCTCTCCAATATAACTTACTATGGATGCACTGTTCCTGTGTTATATTATTTATATTTAATTTAAATTCAAATCCTTCGCTATACCGACCCACACAGATTATATTTGTTCATTTAATTTTTCACTGAGAAAATCTTACTCCAGTATAAAAGTTTTTAACTCTTTATTTGAATTATTTCGTTCGTTTTTTTTTTTTGATTTTGGCTTTAAATAAACTTTTTTTTGTCTATTGGTGATTTTAGCAACAAAAAAAAATATCATCAAAAAAACTTTAAAAAGTGAAGTAGTGAAAAAAATGTATAGATCATTTACCAGGACAAATTTTGCATTCAAAGTTAAACTGCTGCTATACCCGAAATCTTTTTTAATGGTGTCAGGATAAGCTTAGATATTGCTGTAATCGTTTTTGTTGCCTACAATATTTAAGTGCGGAGTAAATGGGAAAAACTATTTTATTCTTGTTTTTTTTGGCAGGAAACTTAATTACAGGGTCGAACTGCGGATACAGTATAGGTAGGTAGAAATGGCGGCCCCGAGCAACCTTAGCTCGGTGACCCAATTAGCGCTGAAGAGCGCCGTTTTGATACAATAACTCTTGTAGTGAAGAGAGATTTGTCAAAATGCCAGGCTAGGCAGATTGTTGGTTTCAGAACTCGTTTACCACCTGCTAGTGGTCTAGGGATTGGGGCATGGTGCAGAAGCTACCAAGTTCGCCTTAGAGCCATTTCGTCCCGTTGAGGAAAGAGATCAAATCTTTGATCTTCAGTTCAGAGAGTTCATTCAGAACGTCGAAAAAGGCCTTTCCAAATGATTGTGCTCTCATTCTGGCCAGAGCGGGACATATGCATAGGAAATGAAAGACAAATTTCCTTTTCTGCTGTCCCACACAACTTCGACAGTGAGTATTGTGAGGGATGCCCAGCTTCGCCGCATGTTTTTCGATCGGTCAGTGTCCAGAAAAGGTCGCAACGACCCTGGCTGTATTTTGCCTGGGTCTGCATATCAGGTCAGTTGTACGGGTTTTGCTAGAGGTAGGCCAAGTCTTTCTAGATATGACGCAGTTAGCTACACTGCGCCACCTACGGTTAAATTCATTAAGAAAAATTGAGAATATCTAGGTTAGCTACACTGCGCCACCTATGGTTAAATTCATTAAGAAAAATTGAGAATATATTGCCCTTCATAACCCCAAGGGGAATATTGACTCTTTCACCATCATCACATCACTTGATAGTGTAGATTAAAATCAAATGCAAAAAAAGCTAGGTCATGTCGGTTAGTTTAAGACAAGAAAAAAATTCTAGGAGGATCTATTTTCCTCCGTTTGACAAGGGGGTGATTTTCTAAAAAAAATATGTGTCTATTTATTTACCTATTGAAAACAAATTGGAACAAAAACAATACTTGGCAAATTTTCTTTTGAAGCAAATTTTCAAAAATAATATCTTCAACGGCACTGGGTCATTTAGTGCAGGTCACACTCTCTTGTAGTCCGGAATGGAGTAGGAAACATGCAGATATTACGGACTATTGACATTATTGCTTAAAGCCCTTCTCACTTTCCCACTGAGTATTAACACATGACAAAAAAGTAGGAAGTAAATCATGTATATAACAATATTGTGGAACAATATATGAAATTTCATCCCACACGACTTGACAGCCCATCTCACACAATTTGAGTGTTATAATACATGAAAGTTTTTAGGATTGGTTCTAAAATCATCACACATTCTATCCCACCTGGGGAATTAAGGTTATGGTAAATTGATTTTTTGGGATGCAAGTGGTGGAAGCAAAATATGAAAACATTTTCTTCACACAAATTTGGTAGTCGTAAGTAATTATATTCCACTTTTTTTTTAAGTGTGTTAATACTTGATGGGATAGTGTATAGAAGGGCTTTTATTTTAATTAAAGCAAGCCTAGATTTTATCGGTCAAATCCAGGTTTTTGACCTGCATCTGAATTTTTCATCGAATCTCTGCCCAAATTGCATTTTTAATCATCTCGGTTTTCTTCAAAAAACTAATTTTATTGAATATCGTAATAAAATAACAATTCTTTTCTTAAATATCACAACTCTTTAGACCATCAAAAGAAGTGTCTTAAGGTTTGCATCATGGCTAATCCGACCTTGTCTATACTCGGGGACAACTCGTTTACGATGAAATACTAAAGATATTTCTGTATTGTTTGGTATTTTATTCTGCAGTGAATTTTTCAACCAGGATAATGATTCCTGTTTTTCTTTTCCAACTTATCTAGGTTTATACACAAAAAAAAAGTGAATTCTGCTCAAGAAATGCAAGCAATTGTCATGACAAATCCAGCGAAAAAAATAAGAATTTTAACCAAAAATATTATATTTTTATCCTTTTTGTAGTTTCTCTTTGCTTAAACGTAACAATAAAAAAAAAAATTGAAAGGATTTTAGAAGACATGCAAGGACTTGAATATAAGTATTTGTTATCCGATTAAAGTGTACTAAAAAAACACAGAGATTTTTGTAATTTTTATTTCTTTGTAAAAATAACCTATTCCTTGTACAGTATTTTCTGAGAACTAATATAGAGAGCATCTATCATGGATTTAACTTATATGGGATGCCGTTGTCAGTTGAGAAGTACTATGAGCTTTAAAAATTGAGTTTATGCTTTAAAAGAAAAACAAGGATGATCTTAAAGCTTATCAAAGATTATTTTTTTTTTTTTTAAATTGGAACACATTATGACTGGTTTGAGAAGGATGTAATGTTAAAGAAATTTAACATTACATTGAATAATTTATGAAATATGATTGTATTTGTTGATGTAAATTGTATTTAAAATCCAGCTATGATTAAAATGTTTCAGCTTATCGCTCTAAGAATCAAATAAACAAGGTCGGTCTTTCTTGCACTTCTAACTCATTGAGACAGAAAAAACGATGAGACGAGACATCGACAGACATTTTTAAGAATTTCCGGCCAAAGCTTCAATCATGAAGTTAGCAGTTGCGAGATCATTTGCCTCGGATACAATATGGCTCTAGGAACTAGGAACTAAGTGCATTATAATTTCAACTGGTAGCTTGTTATTTATTTGATATTATTTCAATTTTTAGACATTAGTTTCAAAAAAAAAAAAATCATGTATTTTCAGAACCGCCATTGAATTTTTTTCGCAAAACCAATAGATTTAAAATATTTTTTGAGGACATACCTACCGTCAGTTGATTTTTTACTTGCGATTTACTAGGTACATAGGGCAAATTATGGATTCGTGCAAAAAATCGAACTCCAGATAACAACCGAACTTGACATTACGATGATAGAGAACACAAAAATATTGGATCCCGCAATTCCGCCTGTCTGTCTGTCTGTACCTCGGCCTATAGCCTACAGATTTTCTCGTTAACCGCTGAACCGATTTTGATCAAAATTTTTACTCTAATTATTTTTTTGAAAACGGGTTGATGATTTTTTTTTTAAATTATGATTTTAGTTGAATATCATATTCTTAAAAATGGCATACCAAATTTTTTTTCTATTCAAGAAATTTTATATAAAAAAAAATATTTTTTTAAAAAAACCGCTTCAACGATTTTTAAAATTTTTTCTGCATAAATTTTTATTTTTTAAAGAATTGAGATTGGCGTTCTTCATTTTAAGAATCAAACATTTTAAATACTTGATTTACCAATTTAAAAACGTGTTTCATACTTTTTTTCCATTTTAAAATTTCCATTCTTCAATTTATTAAATGGATAAATAAATATATATACAGTACATACATTATAATTACATAATAATTAACTTCTTATTGTAAGTTATTGTAATCGGTCTGATTTGTAAAATTGAAAATTTTGACATATCTCGACGTTTCGAGGTCTCTGGAGTCGGATTACATTGTTTTTAGAGAGGTGCCGGTCGTTTGGACGAAATTTTTTTTTGCAAATCTTACTTCGCAATTACCAAAATATATTTTGATCAACTTGCAATAGTTGTTTCGCGAATTTTTGTTTTGTCTTTAGATCAACCCGCAAAACGATTATTTCGCAAAAGTTCTTTCGCAGTTTTTTATATCGCATATTTATTGGGTATGGTATGTTTCGCCAGAATTGTTTGGCAAATTAACGTTTCGCGGTGGTACATTTCGCCGTTTCTCGTTTCGCATTTTTTTATTTAGCATTTTGATATTTTGCAATTTTCGTTTTGCAAATAACGTTTGGTTTTTTATATGATATGATATATTTCGCAATTTTCACTTAATATTTTGTTTGATTAGCATTTTTAGGTTTGACAATTTTTTATTTGGCATTTTGTTATTTGGCTTTTTCTTATTTGGCATTTTATTATTTTGCTATTTTCCATTCAGCATTTTGTTATTTCGCTTTTTTTTATTTGGCAATTTGCTGTTCAGCGTTTTTTTATCTGGCACTCAATTGTTTGGCAATGTTTTGAATAGATAATATAAAAAATATAATGCACATACGAAAATAACTGCCCAATTGCTTAAAACCGTTTTTTTCTTGGAGTAAAATGTGAAAATCCTTTTTCCGTTATGTACTTACCTAAATACTTTGAACGACAAAAGGGATGTCAAAAATTTTAAACAAAAGATTTTACTTAATTTTATTTTTATTTCAAAATAAAATAAAAAAAAATTATATACACTTCTCAAATAAAAAACATAATTAATCTTGAAAAGAGACGATCGTAATGATTGGTCAAACGATCAAAACAGCTAAACGGCGAAATGATCTTTTAGCGAAATAATAAAACGGCTTGACGATATTTCTCGAAATGATTTAACGGCGAAGCGTTATTTCGAAAAATAATGAATAGGCGAAACAATATTCTGCGAAAAAACACTTAGCCAAATAATAAACAATTTAACAAAGAAAAACTAAGGAATAATTTGCCAAATGAATTTTGCGAAATGATTGAAAATATTTTTAACAAAAAGCGAAATATAAAACCGCCGAATGTTAATTGCAGAATGATTGAAAAACGTAATGAATAAAAAACAAAATGTAAATTGCCAATAAAGAATTGCGAATTAAACAAAATATTTAACGACTAAGGCGAAACAAGAAATGCCAAATGAATTTTGCCAAACAATGGTGACCCATATTTATTAGGTGGCATTTTGTTGTTTTGCATGATCTCATTGTGCTAACTGTTGATTTCCGTTTTGTTATCTCGCCGTATAGTTATCCCGCCATTTAGTCATCTGGCCGTTCTGTATCTGGCCGTTTTGTTATCTGGCTGTTCGTTATTTGGCCGTTTTTTATCTCACCTTTGAGTTATTTGGCCATTTTCGTATCTGGCCGTTTGGTTATCTTACCGATATTTACAGAAAATAGCACTGACTTTTTTATATTTAAACGTACATAAGTTTTTTTTAATGTTTAAGGGGTCTGTTTTTTTCCTTTTTTTGGAGAAAGATAAACTTTGTGTTGACGGTTTTTCGTACTATTATATGAGTGTTTGAACAAGACAAAAAACTACGCTTGGTGCTTTGGACATGGATTTGGTCCTTTTTTTTAACAAATTTAGTTCAGAGAAGAGAATTGAAACCATGGATTTTTGAGCCAAATGTTATAATTACGCATCTTATTATTTTGCATAGGTAATATTATTTAGCTATTGAATTGTTTTGCCTTTAGATATTTTAGGTACATGTTAGTGAATTTCGTCTTTACACAGTTTGAAATGTCAAAAGTGCTGTACATACGTGAAAAGTTAAAATTTTGTGAAATCGTCCAGCTGCGGCTACACCTCCTATCGCATTTGTGTGTATTTAATATTTTTACAGCAATTCTAGTAATAGTTCCGTCTCCATTGTGTTTAAGAAGTTATTTAGCACCGTACGCCTGCGTATGCCACCGCCAATCTTGACGGACATTCACTTTATCACAAATACTTATATTCGTTAGAATACACAGTTTAACATCACTTCCCCTTAAATACCTTATGTACATACGTATAACGGACACAAAAATCAATTAAGAAATAAAAGTAGGTATTACTTGAATGAATCGGATCGAAAAGTGAATGAATGATGATGATTGCGCCTTTTTTGGGAATTCATAATTCGACCCAAAGTAAAAAATTCAACAGCAACAATAAATTTACTGAAGATGATAGTTATCAATTTAAAAGACCAGCTTTTTCTTAAAATTGATTTAAATCCAAAGAAATCCCATCTATCCCATCTGCATAAATAAATTGGGAATCTTGTTTTCACATTATTGAAAGTTTCTAACATACTCTTCATTCCCTCAATCATTATTTTTTTTTTCTACATTTCCAATTCCCTTGATATGTACCCTATACCTACTTCTGGCAATTTGTATATAACAGAAAAAATATTTTTGAATTATTTATTTATCGATATTGTTTTATGAAAGAAGCGAATCAAAAAGTTATTCTTTTCTTGTTGATTTTTTTTATATCAAGATAAATGGGAACACACCGGAAATTATCTTGATGCCTTTAATATGTTCTTAGGCAATTCAATTGGGTGAAAGAGAATGTTGTATGTAGTTAGGTATGTAAGTATATTTTGCCTGCCAGTCGGGCTTTCTCAGTTTTCATAATCGTACAGTGGGACAGTATAGCCTACAAAATAAACAAATAAAATTTTTGAATTTTAAAATACAATTTAATTTCTTTATACCTATTAACGGTTAAGGGAATGGGGTAATACATTGAAAAGATCTATGCTTACAATTAGATTAAACCTTTAATCTTCTTCAAATCTCAAAGATTAACTTTAAACATTATTTATTTCCTTTAGTAAGTTTGGCCTTTCAATGAAGAACCAATAGTTTTACAATTTGAACTTACCTAAATATATCGCACTGAACGGATTGATTAAACCAAAAAACTACATAGGTCAGACAGAACGCGGTCCGGCGGTCTTGTATAAATTTACAAACAAAATTTGGCTGCCGCTTTGTTTCTCTCTTTAGCTAGCTCGATTAAACACGCAGGCAGTTGAAAATCCAACCATGTCATTCATAATATACTCTGTGCCACTGTACCTTTTATTGTTTTGCCTGAAAATATTGAAAGAGAATTTGTACGTATCTTACTAATTAGATATTTCCGGTCAAGTTATTTATAAAGGAAGTTTTATTTGCCTGTTTTGTTTTTACTTCCAATTGTAATTAATCATTGTCCGAAAAAATCCAAAACCAAAAGAATCTTTAGGTTCTGATTTATTTTACCATCACAGACAGTAGACAGTAAATAAATGTTTAAAGAATAATGTTATCCATAGGTGAATTTGAGCAAGAATAATATAACTCATGTACCTACATTTATCTGAAACAAATCTTTGCAAAAAAAGATGATTTTTCACTACTTTCTGTGAATTAAATTGAACACAAAAGTTTGGAATTATACCAAACATCAGAAAACAACAGTGAAATGAACCTAATTCTACACTACAGAAGTACTAAACAAAAATCAATTAACCGCATGCACAGAAAAAAAAAACTTGTGACATTGATTAATGATCTTTATTTCATCAAGTAACCATAAGAAGTTAATGATGAAAGAGGTTAGTCACTTCACTTTACCCCTGATGGTTGTAATTTTATTAGAACTTAATGATTAGTCCTTCAAAGGCACAAAATTAGACTGAAGCTTAGGAAATATCTTCGTAGGTATTAATTAAATTATTTTATGTTTTATGGACTCTATACTGTCCAGAACGTTTTCTTCTGAATTTTTGGCATTGGATTCTTGGTAAAGATCAGTCTCAGGCATAAAATCCGTCTCAATGGCATTGACTAGAACAAAAATAGTTCCATATTATTCTTAAGAATGTTTAGGTACATTATGGACTTTATACCTTTACTATTTCTATGTGAAGTAGACTATGGAATGAAATAAATAGGCAGCTGACAAATAACTAAGGCCCAGTTGTTCAGTGGTGAATTAATCCAGGCTTAGTGAACACTGGGAATACATTTCTAAACATTTAACTTAAAAAGAAGTTTTTAATATATACACTTGTCAAAACAATTAAGGGACCAAAAAAAATCAATTTTTTTAGCGTTTTTTGAAGAGCTGTATCTCTATGAAAAGTGGTCGTATTGAGATCAAACAAAAAGCATTCTGAAGTATATATTTTTTGTATTCAGAAATTTAAGCAAATGATTTTTTTTTTAAGGTATCTTTTTTGCGTAATCATAAGAAGCAGCACGACCCAAAAATTTTAATGTTTTTTTTCTATTTTCTTTTTTTTTTTTGAACATTGTCATTTTCTTTGAAATTTTTTTTGAGCCAATTTAATATTTCGTTTCGATAACTTGTTTATTCAGCTTTAAGGTCGTCTTTTTTCATGACTCTACAATTTTTTTTAGAAGACTTTTGACTTTAACTACCAATAAAGAATATTAATTTTAGTCTTTAAAATTACCCTTTAATTTTCCGTGTCGTCATTCCTTGCGTACATATTCGTAGTAGTCAAAGTCAAAAGTCTGTTTTTTCATTCAAAGCCAGATATTCTTCTGAAAAAAAAATGTAGAATGATGAAAAAAGACGACCTTGAAGCTGAATAAACAAGTTATCGAAACAAAACATTAAATTGGCTCAAAAAAAAAAATTCAAAGAAAATGACAATGTTCAAAAGAAAGAAAAAAAATTTTAATTTTCCGGTCGTGCTGCTTCTTATGATTGCGCAATAACGGTACCATAAAAAAATTATTTGCTAAAATTTCTGAATACAAAAAATATAAAGCTTCAGAATGCTTTTTGTTTCATCTCAATACGACCACTATTCACAGAGATACAGCTCTCCAAAAAAACACAAAAAAATTGATTTTTTTTGTTCCCTGAATTGTTTTGACAAGTGTAGAATTTGTCCACATCGACCTAAAAAACTCCGAAGATAAAATTTCAGAAGCATCTATTCAGTAAATCCATAGTTAACTCATCAAATTTGGTGACTTAACTCGGGTTTAACTTTAATCTAGTACTGAAAACCTGGAGCTAAGAGTAATTACGGAGCATTTGTGATTCTTATTTGTTGTAACAGTCCACGTTAACAATGTATATGAAAATACGGAAAGTCTTTCCAATTTTTGTCTAATATGTCTGGTCTTTCTCTGTTCATAGCTGAATTACTCGTAGAATACCGTTTTATAGCTTTTCTTTTAAAGATTATAAATTCGATATTTTACAAACCTACAACAAATTTAAACACAAAAAAAAAAATGTGAAACACAGTGTCTTTAATCATTAATATTAACAATAATGATTAACCTAACTGAACTTTAAATATGTATGTATGTACAGTTTACATCTTGACTATTCGAACTCTCTCCAAATAGTTTAATGGCACCCGATAAAGAGTTTTTTTTTTTTGCATCTATTTTCTTAATGGAACCTCAGCATGAATTGCCATTACGTCCGACGCTTAACCGCATTCATCTTACTCTTCGCGATAAGAAATCAGATGTCGTATTACCCACTCCCCAAGAACAATTAAATGCTACATCGAAAAAAGAGCATTTAAACGTTTCTTGATTATTATAAGAGATATATAATTACACGCCTCAACTGGAAGTCTTAAACCAGTTTCACCGCCATGTTTCGCATTGTTACGTTATAATTTCCCCAACAACTCATTTTCATTAAAGAAGAATTAAATCGAAATGAAACTCTTAAAGCTTGCATATAATTTTGGCTTTGAAACAATAAATTCAATTACATTCTTATTAATTAATTATTTTTTTTTTTCAAAATAAGCTGCTTAACGGATTATTTAAATTTTTTTTTATTTGCAGAAGCCCTCCTGCAGTCACGTCCATTGCCTCACATTCCACCCGGATCGAGTCTACTGGAAGCTGAATTAATCGCTCAGAGTCAGGATGGCTCATTGCATAATGCACAAAGTCACAGTCAGGGACCAAGTTCGACGACCTCAGGCTTTGAATCGACCCACCGGTGGACATCAAAAGAAAATCTACTAGCACCAGGTCCTGAGGAAGATGATCCGCAGCTATTTGTTGCACTCTATGATTTTCAAGCTGGTGGAGAGAATCAACTTAGTCTGAAGAAGGGCGAACAAGTCCGAATATTGTCATATAATAAGTCAGGAGAATGGTGTGAAGCCCACTCAGATTCGGGGAATGTCGGCTGGGTACCATCGAACTATGTGACGCCATTGAACTCGCTTGAAAAACATTCATGGTATCACGGACCAATCTCCCGAAATGCTGCCGAATATTTGTTAAGTTCGGGAATAAATGGAAGTTTTCTGGTGCGTGAGAGTGAAAGCTCACCGGGTCAGAGGAGTATTAGCTTAAGATATGAAGGTCGAGTCTATCATTATCGCATTTCGGAAGACTCAGATGGTAAAGTATACGTCACGGCTGAGGCTAAATTTAATACATTGGCCGAGTTGGTGCATCATCATAGCGTACCGCATGAAGGCCACGGACTGATAACACCCTTACTATATCCCGCACCAAAGCAAAATAAACCAACTGTGTTTCCATTGAGCCCAGAACCAGATGAATGGGAGATTTGTCGTACAGATATTGTGATGAAACATAAATTGGGTGGTGGGCAATATGGCGAAGTTTACGAAGCTATTTGGAAGCGATATGGCAATACAGTGGCTGTTAAAACACTCAAAGAGGACACAATGGCCCTGAAGGACTTCCTGGAAGAAGCTGCTATAATGAAGGAAATGAAACATCCAAATCTTGTGCAACTTATAGGTATTTATTGGTTTTTACATTGAATTTCAATCAATTAACTATTTATTCGACTTAACAGGTGTCTGTACACGAGAACCTCCATTTTACATCATCACAGAATTCATGAGCCATGGTAACTTGTTGGACTTTCTACGATCTGCTGGCCGAGAAACATTAGACGCTGTAGCTCTCCTGTATATGGCAACACAAATTGCCTCGGGTATGAGTTATCTAGAATCGCGTAACTATATCCATCGAGATTTAGCGGCACGAAATTGTCTTGTTGGTGATAATAAGCTTGTCAAAGTCGCCGATTTCGGTTTGGCAAGATTGATGCGTGATGACACCTATACAGCACATGCAGGAGCTAAGTTTCCCATAAAATGGACAGCACCGGAAGGTTTGGCTTACAATAAATTCAGTACGAAATCTGATGTGTGGGCATTTGGTGTGCTTCTTTGGGAAATCGCCACATATGGAATGTCTCCTTATCCCGGAATCGATTTGACAGATGTATTTCACAAACTTGAAAAGGGCTATCGCATGGAACGACCACCGGGTTGTCCCCCAGAGGTGTACGATCTTATGAGACAATGCTGGCAGTGGAATGCACAAGATCGACCAACTTTTAAGAGTATTCATCATGCTCTGGAGCATATGTTTCAGGTGAGTGTGAAGATGTGATGTGGACGGTTCTTTTTTATATTCTTAGGTTGTGTCTGCTTCATAGGAATCATCGATTACGGAAGCAGTTGAGAAACAGTTAAATGCTTCACAAACCCTCACCCCACAAATGGGAAAAAAGCCGCAGATGGGGGGCGGTGGTGGTGGCGGAGGTAGTGGAGGTCACCATGATCAACAAGCTAGCACACCGCTATCAGGTACATACATTTTGAAAACAATTTGTTCAATGAATGTTATTTAATGAATTTTTTTTTTTGGTATTTTTTAAGAAACGGGCTCCACCTCCACCAAACTGAGTACATTCTCTAGCCAAGGCAAGGGTAATGTGCAAATGCGACGAACCACCAATAAACAGGGAAAACAAGCTCCCGCTCCACCAAAGAGAACGAGGTGCGCTGCCATTTTACGAACAAAAAGTGTTCACTTGATCTAATCTTTTGCTTTTTTTTCAAGCCTCCTATCAACTAGCCGGGATTCAACATACCGTGACGACGACGGGAAGAATTTTGTTGAAGAACTGAATACGAATGGTAGTTGTATTAAGAAATCATCTTCTTGCAGTAGTTTTATTATCGATATTCTATTCCGAGGTATTTGTCACCTGAGTAAGGGATTAAAACAACATTTCACCACATTTATTCCATTTTCGATAACAACACATAGTATGTGTGTGTGTGTTGGTTTGTGTGCATGTATTATCTAAACGTGCATCCATAAAATATCCAAGTATTCAATTTGGAGCGTAGCTAACAATGTGTGTTACTATAACTAACTAACTACCATAAAACTCGAATCATAATCAAAATTATTAATTAATACTAACAAAATTGAAAAAAAACAAACATTAAATTTTACTAAATCGAATGTTTAAAATTGAATCTTTCGAAGCGATCATATATTTCCGACTCATAATTCAAAGAGCAACTTATAAATTCGTCTATTTAATCTGCTTATCCACTTAAGTCGCATATAGAATTTTTCATAAAAAGCACTCCATTCTGTTGTTGAATCTAAAATATCACACCTAGGGTAATGTTCGTTAATGTCAGGTTAATTGATCAGGTAGCCCCTTTATCATAAATCCACTACGAATTATTCTATGTTTTATTATTAAACTCAGTTCTCCAATCTCCTTAAAATAAAAACACTCGTTGCAGCTTGTTCTCTGTTATTCTCTAAAACAGGACGCTTGTTACCTAGACTTATCAAAATCAGTTTTAACCGCTACTGAAAATATTAATTATCGTATCTTTATTCACATAAGTTTAAAAATATTTACAACTATTTACATTATGCACGAACTCGATGGGAAAAAATAAAGCTGTAAACATTTTTGCAGTAATCCATGAATATGTATATTTATGTATGTATATTATTTTATATAAACTATCCCCTCTAACAATCTGTGTGACAAATACTTACAGCAATGCTTTCTATTTTATATACCTATCACAAATCCAAAAGTTAATGAATAAATTTTAAACATATTTATCTTTTTTATGTCAAATTTAGGTTTAACCCGTGACATAAACAGCTTGGCTAATCGTTGTGATTCGGAAAACGATAATCCGGATGCTGACACCGATGGCGAAAGCATGGATTATAATAACAAAATTCAACATTCCCTAGGACATCACCAAAAAACCGTTCAGCATAGCTCATTTAAGCGACCCACACCAGTTATGGGAAATCGCGGATTAGAGACACGCAACAGCAAACGATCGCAACAGCATCCGATTCATGGTAAGCATTCAATGGACCATACCCAGCATCATAGTTTGGCTGGAGTGATAACGCCACCCTCAAGCCATCAAATAACAGTCGGTGCTTTAGAAGTGATGAATGTAAAGCGAGTGGTGAATAGATATGGAACATTGCCTAAAGTCGCCCGGATCGGTGCTTTCCTTGATAGTTTAGAAGATTCTAGCGGTGTTCAGCAATTAAGTCATAACACAGTGGTTTCAGATGTTCCGCCACCACCACCACCATCCATAGGAACTAATGGTGTAATGGTTCGCAGTAATAATCTAACCAACAGCGTAGCCACATTTAAAGGTGGTCAACCGCAGATGATTCGCAGCAATTCGTCAAGCGGTGTTACGATGGCCAACAATGCATCAGCAAGTCTTAATAAGCTACAGCGTCATCGAACTGCAACTGATGGCTCCATGATGACGTTCTCCTCATTCCGTGGATCTAGCAATAGTCCAAAACGAGCTCAGCAATCAGCCCTAGCTAATTTAGATTTCCCACCACCTCCGCCAATAGATTTGCCTCCACCACCTGAAGAGTTCGAATCGCCTCCACCACCACCGCCTATGATTCCCATTCCTCCACCAGCGCCAATCAATAACAACGACGTTTCTAATACCGCACCCAGTGTCGAAGAAGCCAGCTCGAGATTTGGAGTAAGCTTACGCAAACGTGAACCCTCTACGGACTCATGCAGTTCTCTTGGCAGCCCCCCGGAGAACCACCATCAACAGGATAACAGCATGAAGGAAAAACTCGAAATGAAACTTATGGCCGAAATCAAAGAACGAACTAATCCAGCAAAACTGCAGAACAACCAAAACCACGATGGTCGAGAAAATGGTGGCCAACAAGTAGATCCAGTATCACAATTGGTTACTGAACTGGCTGAAAGTATGAATCTTCCCAAGCAGGAAAAAAAACAGCCAACACAAAAGTCGGTGTCGCATTCTCCAGCGACAAATCAAAGTGATTCGTCCAACACAAACACATTTAAAGCTCAACTTAAGCGTGTAGAGCCTAAGAAACTGCAAACCCCACCACAGAACGATTCAAATACAATAATTGACTTTAAATCACGACTTCGCAAAGTGGACAACAACAACAGCAATGGCAACGAAGCCAAAGAAAATCAATCACATCAACAGAATTCCCTAAAAGACGACAGTACTAACTCGGACGATAGTACGACCAAAAACTATAATAATTCCTTTAGAAAAGACAATTCGGATCGACACAGTTCTGATAACAATCCGAATGAACTTCACACCAAGCCAAAATCTAAATCACAGATCGAACTGAAAAAGACTGAAATAAAAATCGAAGTTTCCGTGCTCCATAGTTCCGGAGACCAAGACAACAATAAAAAGGATAGCAATCACTCGTTGAAATCTTCAACTACTGCGGCCACTGATTCGGGAGACTCCTCTGAGGATGGCAAGCGCCGAAGTACTGGCAGTATAAGTAGTCTGAAAAAACTGTGGGAGCCCAAAGAATCCACTCCGACTGAGGGTCAGACTCAACTGTCGCCGAAGTTGGCAATGAAGAATCATTCCAATAACGAAAACAGTGAAATTATAACAACTGGGACAACCCCTACCCCGCCAGACTCTGGGGCCGACCAGCACCAGTTGCATAACAAGAGTAAGCCTGCAGTTCCACTAAAACCTACCAAACTAACCATTTATGCAACACCTATTGGCCAGAAGATCAACACCGACGGCAACACCAACTCAAATTCAACAACTCCTCTTACCAACAACACATCTTCGACACAAATTAATCGTGAAAGTATACTAGAGCTGGTAAGTCTGCTCGAAGGTAGTCTTAAATTACCAGTGAATTCGATTTCAGCTTCACAATGGCTTCAACTAAGTGATAAGCTGAATATCCTTCAAAATTATTGTGTAGTGTTTGCCGACAGTGAAACAATGCCACCGCATTCAAAATTTCATTTTAGAGAACTGGTGACAAGAGTGGAGGCCCAATCAAGGAGTCTTCGCTCGGCGGGCAGTAAGAATGTCCAGGATAATGAAAAATTAGTCGTTGACGTGGGACAATCTCTCAAGCAGATATCAAATGCATTGCACAGGTAAAGTGGCAAATAATATAAATCTTGAAAGAGAACGATTATTTGAAGAGTTGGGTTTATTTCAGACCCATGAGTCTAGTCAGTAAGCGAAAAAAGCATTTGCTTGTTTTTATTTGTTTTTCCATGTCCCACATTAAAAAAAAATAATAATAAATTTGTTTTTTATGTAATATTTAAACATTGTGGCATACAAAATAAATAACGGAAAATTAAAAGTAAAGAAACAAAAGGAAACAGCGAAGATGTCTTGCTCCTTAAAAAAAAATAAAATTAAATACTGAAAACATCAACATTACTACATTTTGTTCCATAGTTTTGTCTGTGATATGTTGGAACATTTTTTTAATTACAAATTTTGATTGTATGAATATTTAAATTTATGTATTATTATTTAAGTTTTATTTGCTCATATAGATATGTTGTTTTATCTAAGATTTAATTTTAAAAATTTTATTGGGAAAAAAGTATACATATATAATAGACACTGCCATTTTTTGAAAAATGATAACTTATTCTTAAATTTAAATTTTATTCAAATAAGAACTTACCACATTTGGGATATATTCATTATATGATAGAAGTTCAATTCTCTGATAAACTAGTTCACTAGATATCCATTCGGCTAAAGGAATCAGAGATCCAAAAGTTGACTGCGACAATCAGAATTTAATGATTGTGTGACATTTTGTTTGTTGTCATGTCATGCTGATTTTTCAGTGGCGCCCAAATTGTTAATTTAATCCATGAAAAGTCTGAGATACACGGCTGCGGTTTTGTGATGAAGTTATATCATCCTCAAAAAGTATGTGTTGAGATTTTGTGTTGAATAGAAATCTCATTGTCATTGAGCCGCAATAACATTGTTTTGGGTTGTTCAATTTATAATACACAGGAGTTCATGAAGCAATCATCATGAAATTTTCGTTAAAGAATTGCTAAAGTTTGAAAAATACCATTTTGTTGAACCACAAATGCACTTGTTTCCTTTTGAGTTAGGCGCTGTTTTTTCAGAGTTTTAAATAGTAGCAGTTGGATTTTTCACATATTCTTCAATCAAACTTAAAACCTATATGGTTGACGCTAGTAAGTGCGTATTTCAGGATAATTAGTAAATGTGCAAGTATGTACTTTGTATGTAACATAAATAATATTGAACATGTTCTCTATACAAAAACAGGAGTGTACGGGTTAAATTGTTTCCCATCCCTACGACATGTAAAATGGTAGTCATTACAGTTTGCATTCATTCAGTCTCCAACCACTTGAAAAAATACGATATTCTCCTTATTTGTTTAAAGATCTCACACATACACTTAAGAAATTATAACTATTAAGTCAGTGTTAAATCTAGTTAAAGAGGATTTGGTAGGAGTAATATTACTACTATTAAAATAGTCTAAAAACGACATATTGGTGTTCGTTGTAAAATAACTCCCGTCTCCTAAAATATTTTATTAGGTGCGTATAAAATACAACACTGGTTCCCCTAAGTAAGCGGCGATAAATATCTTCAACACCTTATTTTTCTGCTTGCAGGCAAACCTAAATTACAGAAAAGATTTAGTGTCTCTATATAGATTCTCTTTGGTATTATTAAAATTATGAAGATGTCCTTTGTATCTGCTATCTGCAATGAAGACAGGAAAATTGTTATTCGTTCTAGGGAATACATAATCCAATGTATTATAAAGATCATTGGTTTATCTCATATATTGATGAGACAAGAGAAATGCCAATTTATAACAATTTATATTGCCATTACGAGACTAGAATCACTTCCTTAAAAATATGCCTGAGTCGACGCACTTCGCGCGACTTGAAAAATAAACTATTTTTTTTTTTTTTTTGATATAAATCTCAGTGATAAAGATTTATCAATCAATCGTCACTTCCTATGTAGCTTCTATTTCATTCTGTGGATTTTCAGTGTTAGCCTGTTCTTTTTAACTTACTTGTTACCTTCAAGTAAATCTTACCTCGTTAATTTCAAGGCATCAAGACAAGAATGGTTATTTTAGACAAAATCAAAAATCTTTTTATTTAATTTGTTCTTATTTCTTTTAGAACTAATAAATGTGTAATTCCCGCATTCAAAAAATTTATTTTTTTACAAATATAAATAATTATTTTTTTATTTTGAGCATATCATTGAAATCAAAAATTATATAAATTATCCTAAAATAAAATACAAAGACAAATTATTCACAGCGAATTGAAAACTATGTATATCCAACTGTAACAAGACCATTAAATGAGTTTAAGTACATACTTATAGTTTGATATTGCAATACTATTACAATTTGAATTTGGTTGAAGGAAGTTATTTGTTTTAATTTAAAAAATGTGTATTTTATTATGCATTGTGCATGAACATACATTATTATATAATCATTGCTTGAGAAACTCTTCTATTACGAATAAGTTATATTATAAGTTTTTTAATTAAAATTATAAAAACAACAAATCAAGGTAAAATTTAAAATATAAATAAACAAAATGCTAGTCGTACTCGTAAAATAAACAACAACAAATATAAATATATATAAAATGTAGTTGATCAAAACTTATCCATATGTATAAAACTAAAAAAAAAATATCGATATTTTCTCAAATTTTTTCATCTGTTTTATTTTTTGTTTAAATTTTAAAACTTAAATCAAATATTTTCTTTTCTTCTAAACTTAAATGATATTAAAGTTAGAAATAATAATCAAAATATTTCGCTTTTTTTTTTTTAAACAAATACAAAATAAGAAAATAAATTATTCATTACCCAAAGATATTTATGCAAAATGAAATTGATTTTTCGTTTTATTTTTTATTATTTTAAGCTAAATATTAAGTATTATATTTAAAATCAATTAAAAAATATATAAGTGTACTGTAGAACTTGGTCGATATTTGTTTTTGGAATTTTATTATGATATTTACGAATAAAATATATTATATAAAAATATCTATTTTGAGTATAATAATAATAATATCGAATAAAATACAAAAATTAAGTAATACAAAAAAAAGAAAGAAACTATAAATACTACTCGATAAGATATTAATATAACAATTACGTATTATTATTATAATTATAATTTAAAATTAATATACCGCAAGAAATATTCTAAAATAAATATCGTAAAACATAATTTTGTTATATAAAAAAAAATAATTGTGCATTTCGTTTTATTTAAAATAAGCATTCCAGATTTTTGAAGAAAAAAAAAAAAAAAAGAACTTAAATAAATTAATCCTAAATTTTGTGTCTGCATCGAATTTCAAGTACCTAAGTATAAGCCTCGCAATGACGACGTGGCTGGGTACCCCTTATCAAAAATTTTCGAAGACTACTTTTGCCTGACTGAAGTACAGACTTGATAAAGAGTTTTAACAGCAGTTAGCATTTTAAGTTGAAAAGCACTTGGTGAAACCCAAAAAAAAAAAAAATATTTTTAGAATTAAAATGGGCTTTTAAACATTTAAAAGTCTTATATGAAATCGGTCATAAAACTGAAAAACAAAAACATGCGCTAGGGATGCATTTTTGCAAAAAAAAAACATTTGTGTCAACTGTTATTTCAGATTGATTTCACAAATCAAACACAACACAGGCATCTCTGTGAGCGTGTTTTTGTTTTTCATTTCCAAAAAGTCTTGAATTGAGTTAAGCATTAATCCTTAAAAGAAAATACCCATGTTAAGAAAAATGATAAGTCGGTAAGTACCTACCACCTACCCACATGTAAATTAATTGACATCTGGGGATACCTTTATCTCGGAGTGATGATATGTTCTCAACCAAACTTTGCTGCTGTCAGGTCTTAAACTATAGTGGTCGCATTTTTAAACATTGTCTAACTTTAGACAGCCGTCCAAGCTTTGAAAAAAAAAAAATTCTAATTGTTGCTAAGGTGATTTAAATTTTTATCTTACTCTAGACAGCGTAATTGATTGTCTAATCTAAACCTTGACAAATGTTATATTTTTTTTTTATTAAATAGAGCATATTTCCGACTGTTTCGAAATAGACACTGATCATCTTTATACATAATGAAAAAGCGACAAAGGTGCGAGAACGAAAAATTCACATGAATTCAATGTGGGGACCTGCTTCTTAAAACAAAAAAAAAACCAAAAGAAGTTAAAAACATTAATACATTACATTTAAATGGTTTTTGATATAAATATCAACAAAAGAATTGGTCAGTCCTTTACAATCATACAAATGTACCCGGGTATCTAATCCCACGGATTAAGGTGTTTTTTTCTTCACACACAACATAAGGGTTAGTAAAAAAAAAAAAAAACATCTAACGACTTTTCTGGGGTCGTCCTTTGGGGGATCTGATTTTGTGCGTACAGACAATGGTAAGCCCCACCAAGAATCTATTCATACACCACTTGTATGTACATAGTTACATTGTGGTTTTTAGGTAGGTATCTGTTATTTTATTAGAATTCCAAATTGAATACCAAGTTAGGCAGATAGTATATGCTTGATGGTGGATTTACATGCGAGTTCTGCAAAAAATAAGGGATGCAAAATATAAAATGTATGTTTGTTGGATAGAGAGAGAAAAACAAAAATGCATAGTCATATATGCACATAGGAACGCAGATAAAGATTATAGCGACGAAGAACATAGTGGTGCTCTTTCACATAATCGGTTGTTTGGCATTAATCTGTCCCGTTTTACTATTCTTGATGTTGTATGATTTGCGAGTCCTTAAAAAAAAGAGACGTTAAATACAAAATTTACGATTGTTGGATACAGAGAGAAGACCAAATTTCATAAGATTTATTATAAATGCAGATTATAGGAACGAAGATGAAGATTATAGCGAAGATGACCATGTTTGTTCATCTTCATATAGTTATCTTTCACACGTTCGGTTTTTCGACTTGAATCTATCCCGCTCCAATTTTAATAAATCCATCAAAACGAATATTGTTATTTTTTATAGTAATTGTTGGTTCCTATAATTTTAAGAGCACATCCCTGTTCAATTATAAAATTTGCCTCGTAAAAAAAATTTATTGGCAGCACTTTATCATCGAGTGTCATTTATCATTTTGGCTTTTAAAAAAGTATTTAAAATCCCGCCAAAGGCCAAAGTTAAAAGTTTTTCCTTTTCCAGTTATCTGCTTTTTTAATTTTATACAAAGGTAGGTATTTTCTAAAGTTATAAAACTTTAAAAATGAATTGAATTTCTTATTCCTATTAATAATTCAAGATGAAGCCCGTAAAAATGTACGTATTCAAACGAGATGGCCGCAAGGAAGAAATCCACTTTGATAAAATTACATCTCGTATACAAAAGCTTTGCTATGGCTTGAACATGGATTTCGTTGATCCTGTAGCAATTACCTTCAAAGTTATTAATGGCCTCTACTCTGGAGTCACTACTCAAGAATTGGACAATCTTGCTGCAGAGACTGCAGCAAGTCTTACCACTAACCATGCTGACTACGCAATTTTGGCGGCACGCATTGTTGTTTCAAATCTGCACAAAGAAACAAAGAAGGCATTCTCAGAGGTTATAAGTGACCTCTACAATATGGTCGATACTGGAACTGGTGAAAAATCGCCAATTATTTCAGATTTCCATTACAAAGTTGTGATGGACAATGCGGCAAAATTGAATTCAGCAATAATTTACGACCGCGATTTCGGATACAACTATTTTGGCTTCAAGACACTTGAACGGTCGTATTTGTTAAAGATCAATAACAAGATAGCCGAGCGCCCGCAGCACATGTTAATGCGAGTTGCCGTTGGAATACATGGCGAGGATATTGACGCTGCCATCGAGACTTACAATCTGCTTTCTGAAAAGTACTTTACCCATGCCTCGCCTACTTTATTCGCAGCTGCCACGAGGCGACCACAATTGTCTTCATGCTTCCTGCTGAGCATGGTCTCCGACTCGATTGAAGGTATCTTTAAATCTGTTGAACAGTGTGCCATGATATCGAAATCGGCAGGAGGCATTGGGATTAATGTGCATTGCATTAGAGCCAAGGGCACGGCAATTGCCGGCACAAATGGAACATCGAATGGTCTTGTCCCTATGTTGAGGGTGTTCAACAACGTAGCTCGGTACGTTGACCAAGGCGGTGGCAAGCGACCAGGAGCATTCGCCATTTATCTCGAACCTTGGCATTCGGATATATTTGAGTTTTTGGATTTGAAAAAGAACACTGGAAAGGAGGAAACTCGTGCACGTGATCTGTTTTACGCTCTGTGGATTCCAGATCTCTTTATGAAACGTGTGGAAGCCGATGGAGATTGGTCACTCATGTGCCCACACAAATGCCCTGGATTACACGATGTGTGGGGTGAGAAATTCGAAGAACTCTATACTCGCTACGAGAAGGAAGGACGGGCCAACCGAACTATCAAAGCTCAAACTTTATGGTTTGCAATAATCGAATCACAAGTCGAGACAGGAACTCCATATATGCTCTACAAGGACGCTTGCAATCGAAAATCTAATCAACAGAATATCGGAACCATTAAATGCAGTAATCTTTGCACAGAAATTGTTGAATATACAGCTCCAGATGAGATTGCAGTCTGTAATTTGGCTTCGATTGCTTTGAATGCATATGTGACTCCGCAGAAAAAGTACGATTTCAAGAAACTAAAAGAAGTCACAAAAATAGTGACGAAAAATCTAAACAAAATCATTGATATCAATTATTATCCAGTGCCTGAGTCAAGGAAGTCGAATATGCGTCATCGTCCAATTGGAATTGGAGTTCAGGGCTTAGCTGATGCTTTGATTATCATGCGTCTTCCGTTCGAAAGTGAAGGTGCACAGTTACTTAATCAACAGATCTTTGAAACAATCTACTATGGAGCTCTGGAGGCAAGTTGTGAACTTGCCGAAAAGGAAGGCCCTTATGAAACCTATGAGGGAAGTCCAGTGAGTAAGGGCATATTGCAATACGACATGTGGGATAAAACTCCAACTGATCTCTGGGATTGGGCTGCACTTAAAGAAAAAATAGCCAAACATGGAGTACGCAATTCCCTGCTGGTTGCTCCAATGCCAACTGCATCTACTGCACAAATCCTTGGAAACAATGAATCCTTCGAACCATACACCTCGAATATATACAACAGAAGAGTTCTGTCTGGGGAATTCCAGATTGTCAATCAGCATTTATTGAAAGATCTAACCGAGCTGGACTTGTGGGATGACGATATGAAGAATGAAATAATCGCTAGTCGAGGATCAATTCAGCACATTGAGAGAATTCCAGCAGAACTGCGTGAGCTGTACAAGACAGTGTGGGAGATTTCTGTACGTTCATCCATTAAAATGGCTGCCGATCGTGGAGCATTTATTGATCAAAGTCAATCGTTCAATATTCATGTGGCTGAGCCAAACTACGGTAAGTTGACTTCGATTCATTTCTTCGGTTGGAAGGCTGGCCTCAAGACCGGCATGTATTATCTGCGTACAAAGCCAGCTGCTCATGCTATTCAGTTCACTGTGGATAAAACTAGATTGGCAGCAGCAACAACACAAAACGGCGATTCAGCTAAATCGACACCAATAAAGGAGCAGAATGGACAGCGTTCAGTTCCTCCATCACCGGAGGTTGCCGAGCGTGAAAAGAGAATGGCGGAGATGCTCTGCTCGCTGGAGAATAAAGATGCCTGTATGAGTTGCGGGTCTTAATTTGTTTCAATTTTATTTTATGTTTGTATTCTTTTTCCCAGCTTATTTTTTAATTTATAAATGTTAAAATTAAAATGGCGATGTATCAAAGTATTGTATGTTTCGAAATAATAGATAATAATTAATCCCAAAATATTTTGTTTTTTATACTGATTATGTAATCGAAAAGTTTTCTTCCGTTTCGAAAACCTTATGTAATTGGTTCTATTCTTTTTCTTTTAATTCTTAAAAGCCATTCTGAAAGTAAAATTAGGAGGATAGCAACCCAAATGAAAGCGAGTTTAGTCAAACGCGTTCACAAATTTACTAAAGAAGGCTCTTGGATATCGGCATGTTAACATGTCAATGAAATTACTAACATCAAAAGGCGGAAATATCAGTTGATGAAGATTTGAATGCATCTGGATACTTGGGAAGTGAGGCAAAATATCGGACAAGATTGGTGAGTTGTTAAAATAATCAATAAAATATTGATAATCGGGCCTATCGAGTTAACCTTCGGAGTGGAACTCTCCGATTTCCTACGAATCGGAGACATTTTGCTGGTCGGAGAACTACCTCGAAGCAAAATGTCCCCGATTCGTAGAAATTCTGAGAGAATTCCGCTCCGACGGTTACCTCGATAGGACCGAATAACAAGAGTGCACTCATGTACGCGCGTCAAAGTTCATCTTTAATTTGGCCCAACAATAATTCATAACAAAATTATTGTTTTCATCCCTCACCACCAGAAGACTAAGCTACGGAAAATGTCTTCTATCAGTGTGGCACCGATGAACACAAACATTGAGTGTAATGCAAAAAGCTTGATTTCAGTCTGTCATTCCATTTTGGGTCATAGTTTGAAAACCAAAATTTTGCCCTTATTCCGGTAGGCGTTTAACGAAAACTCGAGTAAAACGCCATGGCTCTAGCTAGAAGATAGCTGGCATTTCAATAATACGACTGAAGTCCAAACTACGTAAGTTCTTTACCAATTATTTTTTTGTTAATCACTCTTTTTATACATTTAATGCAAACACAATACATAATGTCCCCCTAAGTTAAGTCCAACTGCTAACTTTGTAAAGCTTTAATATTTTTTATTTCAATTTCAAGTTGCTGAATCTGAAAAAAAAAAAAAATAAAATAAAATCAAATAGTTGCATTCCATTACATAATCAAGATTCAAACCTTTTCGAAATTCTTCTTCTGAACCGCTTCACTAGCTGACTTTCTAAATCCTTCATTTGAAGTTCTTTCCAAATACCTTTGCAACTCTTTCTGTAATTTATCTAATTTCAAGTTATTTAAATCTTTACCAGATCCATTAGACTGCGGTAGTTTAAAATCCGAATTTGTTGAAATTCCTTTGAAAATTTTAATCTTTTTGAAAGCTTTTTAGAAATTTGTAATTTTATAATCTTACCAAAAGAACACAAGTGACCTGCTGTTGAAAATAAATTATAATCCTTTTTGGAATTTGGTTTTGATGTGTGCTCCAAAATCACTTCAATGGATAATGTTAAAGCCTTTATTTCTATTAGATACTTGCTGAGAACATTCATAGCTTCTTTATTTTGAGCAAAAAGATGTACTTTTGGATCGTGCTTTTTGGAAACCTTATTTCTGCTCTTAAGCTGGCGAATGGATTGACAAATGTCAAGAACCTCATTGACTTCAGTCTCAAGTTGGGAATTTTTGTAGAGAGACATGTCTAGCCCAGAATGTTTAGGAAGATATTGTTGTAGCTCTTCAGCAATGAATGGCGTGAAAGGAGACATCGCTTGGAGGCCAAAGCTCAGGCAAGTTGAGAGGGTAGCACAATGTGACTTGGCCTTTGACAAACCTTCAAATATACCCGGTTTTGTTGTTTCCTTGAACAAAAGTCAATCAATTATTGAAGAGAATACAACCCTCAAACGGATGATAGATCTTACCACATAAACATCACACAAATTAGAATAGAAAAAGTTTTTCAAAGCCGCCACAGCTGTATGGAAGTTATAGTTCTCTAAGCTGTTTTCACAAACCTCTAAAGTATCTGCCAGACGACTGAGAATCCACTTGTCCATAAGCTCCAGTTCTAGGCTTTCTAGGGATATCTCACCAACTGGCAAATTGATTTTGTCATGTGCTCCCAACGTGAACCTCGTTGCTTGCCAAATCTTATTGAGGAACAATTTATTCGTGTAACATTCTGCGACATCAAAATTGATGAAATGACTCTTGATATTATGACTGCAAACAGTGAATCGTAGTGCATCCGTTCCACATTCTGGAATTCCAGAAGGAAACATCTTGTGTAGTCCTTTGATAGATTTTTTAAATTCTTCTGGACCGAGAATCCCTGAACTATGGGATTGATTAATTTCGTCGTGCATGGCTTTCAATGAGGCACCATAGATAACCTGCTGAGGTGTGATGACATTTCCTAAGCTTTTCGACATCTTTCTTCCATGTGCATCACAAACGATTCCATTTAACAAGACATTACGAAAGGGAATTTCACCGGTGAGTTTCATTCCCAACATAGTCATTCGTGCAACCCAGAAAAAAAGGATATCATGACCGGTTTCCATGACATCTAAAGGATATGACTGACGAAATTCTTCAGCCGGCCAATTGAAGACAGAAAACGGCAAAAGCGAGGAAGAGAACCAGGTATCCAGGACATCGGGATCTCTCTCAAGTGAAACTTGATTTGTGTTCAACTGTTTTTGTGCCTTTTCAATAGCCTCTTCCTCGGATACCGCTGCAATCCATACCTCTTTATCTTTACTTTTGGCCAAATATGCTGGAATTTGATGACCCCACCACAATTGACGAGAAACACACCAATCATGGCAGTCATTTAGCCATCGAAACCACTCACTCTCGAAAGATTTCGGATGTAATTGTATTCGACCATCACGAACGGCTTGAACTGCTTCATTGGCCATTCCCTGACAATAGACAAACCACTGTGGACGCAAAATGTATTCTATGACATCCTTAGATCTTGAACAAAGTGGCAGACTCATGATGTGCGGCCGAATTTCTCGAAGAAGCTCCTGGCTAGCAAGAGATTCTAGAATTTTACTTCGGGCTTCAAACCTGGGTAAGTCTGAAAAATGATCGAAATCGGGTAAAATCTTTCCTTTTTCAGAAAAAACTGGAACAGATTCCAGGCTATGGCGTTTTGCAATTTCGAAATCATTTTTATCGTGTGCAGGTGTTATCTTCACTGCGCCAGTTCCGAACTCTCGATCGACAGAGGAGTCAAATATGAGTGGAATTGGCTGATTTCGAAATGGATGCCATAGGTAAGTCTTTTTATCTCGAAATCGAAAGTATCTTTCGTCGTTAGGATGAACAGCTACAGCGATATCACCGAGAAGTGTTTCTGGCCGAGTGGTAGAAACAACAATTTCCTGGCTTTCTTCACCGTGAATTCTGTAAGCCAAGTTGTACAACTGACCGAAGGTGATATTCTTATCATATCCTGGAACTGGAATCTCGGTTGGACCATTTATTTCTATAGAATCCACTTCAATGTCGGAGATAGCTGATTCCAGAGTGCAAGACCAATTGACTAAAGCTTTTTTGCGTTTGATTAGGCCCTCTTCGAAAAGACGAACAAACGCGAGATTAACAGCTCTGACTTGCTTCTAAAATGAAACTCTGTAACCTTCAGATATGTACGATGAAGATAATATTCTTACCGTATCCATGGTGAAATATTCATTATTCCAATCCAAGGAGCACCCGAGTCGCTTGAGGTCATCAACTATAGAGCTGCCCTTCTCGTTTTTCCATTTCCACACTTCATTCAAGAACTCCGTGCGTCCCAATTCATGCCGAGAAATTCCTCGTTCTTTTAGGATCTTTTTCTCAACAACAACCTGAGTCGCAATTCCAGCATGATCTGTCCCGGGTATCCATTGAACTTTGTAGCCTTTTTGTCTCTTATGTCGGCAAATAACATCTTGAATAGTTGCCATAAGAGCATGGCCTAGATGAAGGTTGCCGGTTACATTTGGCGGTGGGAGTATCATACAGAACTTGGAGCCTCTAGATGTTTTTGTTGATTTTCCCTGTGACCATTTGGTGTATTTGTTTTTTTCGACATCTTTTGGCTGATAGCCTTGTGCTATTTTGTCTGAAAAGAAGTTAGTTGAAACACGCTTTTCCGTTAAACATTTCGATTGTCATACTCAAAGAGGAATAATTTCGGTGACTAGTTATTGCGGTTGATCTTATTTTTAGAGAAAAGCATAATAGTTTTAAATGATAATGGTTTAATTTTAAAAAACACTGCATAGTATTGGATAAGTTAACAAAACATGGGATCCGGCTTTTTCCAGCTGTTTTTGACATTTGAGGAAATTTGCGTAGTGTTGTATTTGAAACACAGATGACAAAACAATCGTGTAAGAGAAATGGCAGAGTTCAGGGCATTGATTTTGAAGTTTATTATGCTACGTGTCCACCGACCGACAGCTTAGGCCATGCGCACATTGGTTTAAAATGTCGATTAAATTTTATCCGAGATTAAATTTTGGTTCACCTTATTTGTGTCAAAAATGTATTTCCGGGTAAAATGTAACTTGGTTTTAAACCAATTCCCACACCGCAAAAAAAAAAACAAGTAGATTTGGCCGAAGGCCAATCAGGTGTGCGAATTGCGTTAAATTTTATTTGAAGATTAATTTCTGACACTAACGAGGTGAATACGTATGAGGAAACATCAAAATTTAATCTCGAATAAAATTTAATCAAAATTTTATCCGACAGTAAAATTTGACTAGTCTACGTACATATTCACCTCACTAGTTTCAAAAATTAATCTTCGGATAAAATTTGAGGCGATTTTCACACACATAATCAAATAAATTAATCAATAAATTAAGTGGATATTATGGCACCTCTTGAAAAAGCCTGCCAGCTCCAAGTACTCCATCATAATCCTGTATGAAAATTTTTGTTTTGCAAGAATCGAGGGGACCTAGAATTTTCAGCTGAGTCCACATGTGGACTTAAAACTCATTAAGTATTTTCCTTAAATACATATAACAATTAAGGTAATTATAGTCATATACCCCCTAGAGACGAAAACACAATGTTTTACCAAATAAAACTAAAAATTTATTATCTCATGCTTATCGGACAATTGTTTTGCGAATACGACAACGAAAATCCTCGATTCAATATATCAGTATTTTCATTTGCATTTGTGACAGTATATAACACAAATGGCTTAGCTGAACTAGTTGTAGCGACCAAACCAAGTCCACAAAATCTATCACTACCTAGGGCCAGACCATCCTGAACAGGTGCAGGAATAACAATGTAATCAGTGGTACAAGTTTGGCTTTGAACAGCAGCAGTACCCAGTAGTGATGGATCAACAGCACCAACATCATTCGTAACAGTAAATGAGTAAGGATCCTCACTTAATTGACTCCAAGTAATTGAACATCGACCTGCTTCCATTCGTACACAAATTCCGTAATTTGTATTTGACAATTGCCTTGTGCCACCCACTCCCACAGTATTAAGTTGGGCCGATGCAGCTGGTGAATAATTAAAACTTGACACTGTACCAGTATCTCCAGTATAGTATTGCAAACATCCAGATGGCGCTCTTGTCGCAGATGCGCAAGCTATTTGCGCTACTTGCAATTGCCACTGTCTATTAAACGTAACGGTCCCTGAAGTTTCAACTGTAATCACAATGGGGTTTAAACCATTGAAATTTACGTAAACATGCTGGCCCGTGTTTTCACCACAAATTCGAGGCACTCTCGATGATCCTCCAGTAACTGTTAAAGTATCGGTAACGCATGCTCCATCGCCATTCGGTGGTGCTAGTGATAATGATAGAAAATCAATGCGTAATTGGCATATTGAAGAATCACATGGAGTAACACTTAAAGTACAACGACTGGCTCCGTTAAATGTGCCAGGATAATTTGTATTGTAGAAGTATGTGTTATTGTTGCTAGTTGAGCCACCACATGTAGCCGTATCTATAAAATTAAATAAATGGACTTACAATAAGGATATCAATAGGTTATTGTTGTCTTGCTTACAAACACAACAAACTGCTTGAGCGGTAATAGAAGAGCAAGATCCAGCTGTAACACCACCTGCATCTGTACATTCTCCTCGTACCTGACATGTACCAGTCATTCTGTTGGTTCCGGTGCAAACATCATTTGAAAATCTTCCAATGGTATAAAATGGAAAAACTGTAAGGTTTAAAAAAATTTAAATAAAATTAAAGGTTAAGACAAATAATGATTTTGATTTAAAAAATTTTCAAAATAAGCAGATATAAAATATAAGTAAATCAACGCTAATATTTTATATCTAAGTTGCTATCACTTAAAATTCTTATTGTATTGTCAAAAGGTCAAGAATAAAAATAAGGATAGAATTCTGGCTTATAAAAAGCTTTAAGTATAATTTTGTGAATGCTGCTGTTGCTGTTTTCATGTTTCAAAAAATTAAAAATCCCACGTATTCAAGGGGAGTAAAATTCTTCTATCATATAAAAAGTCTAC
This sequence comes from Epistrophella euchroma, assembly GCA_947049315.1. Lineage (NCBI taxonomy): Eukaryota > Metazoa > Arthropoda > Insecta > Diptera > Syrphidae > Epistrophella > Epistrophella euchroma. The sequence goes on along the minus strand of OX346247.1, from coordinate 41,006,969 downwards.
GATTAATTTAATCAAGTTAAAAAAAAAATATTTTCAAAGTCAAAATTTTGTAGTTTTCAATTTTAAAGGCAATCGAAGCGACGACCCTTTCTAAGACCGGGTGTGAATTGGGTTTGAATTTTGCGTTAAATTTTATCCGAAGATTTATTTTTGACACTAATAAGGTGAATCTGTATGTGGAAACGTCAAAATTTTATCTCGGATAAAAATTTATCGAAATTTTAACCCAATTCGCACACGGCCTAAATTAAATTACATGGTGAATAATGATTGTACCCACACCACACTGGCGCGTCGGTTTGAGATAGCTGTAGGCTGTGTGCGAATTGGGTTAAAATTTCGATTAAATTTTATCCGACATTACATTTTGACATGTATATATTTACAGATTGACCTCACTAGTGTGAAAAATTAATCTTCGGATAAAATTTAATGTGATTTTAACTCAATTCACACACGACCTAAACTCAATTTTAACCCAATTCGCATATGGCCTTAGGTCGTGTGTGAATTGAGTTAAAATCGCGTTAAATTTTATCCGAAGATTAATGTTTGACACTAGTGAGGTGAATCTGTACGTAGAAATGTCAAAATTCAATCTTGGATAAAATTTAATGGAAATTTTAAACGAATTCGCTTACGGCCTTAAATTTGTTAGCCGTTAGTAGTTCTGTGACGAACGCTAAAAAACCAGACTGTGTGGGGTTCTAGTTATTTTTTTATATATTTAAAATTTCAAAACTAAATTCTTAGAAATTTAATTTAACATACACAACACATGAAAACGTCTATGATCATTCAAAAATTAAGTTATTTTATTTAGAATTTTCAAGTTGAACAGTACATCTCTTGCTTTTATGGTTCACAATATGTTGTATGCTATTAGGCTTTCCATATCAAAACGATAGAACGACTGTGTGTACGAATTCCAACATTTTATCAATGCCTACAACAGAAAAATATTTCAATAAATCGAGCTCGCTGTACTATTTGAGTGAGATTAACGACTGTAATCCTGCAGCTAACTGCTATTTAATTTCAGGGATAAAGGAAGAAAATATGTAGTACTACGAAGTTTTCAATTTGGCTGATGTAAGTAATTCCTACAGAAAAATACAGTGATAAATAAATAACTTCAAAATCACTTCAAAAGAAATGCTATATTATAACTAATATACTTTTTTCAGTATTTGCTTTATTTGTATGTATTTCATAAAAAGTTGAACGTATAAATTCATAAAGTTTCTAGAGTACCTATTCTATTTAATACACATCATCGCTCATTTAACACCACTAATAAAATCTATTGATTTTGTATTTTTTGTTTAAAACTAGACTCACAACATTAGATTAATTTTAATCTTAAAAGAAAAAAGTTAGTTTCCAAACACAAGAGTTAATGTAAAAAATTTAATTGAAAAGTGTTTTCGTTTTAAGTTGTTTTCAGCTGGGCTATAAAAACACTTGAGTCACTCACATTTTCCCCGCCTGGTTTCGGTTTTTAAAAGGGTATTATCTAATCCGTAAGCAAACTTTAATAATACAAGCCACACTAATCCAATAACAATAGGGTACAATTTCATCTTCGATGTCTTTTAGTAACAATTTTCCGACTAAAAATTTTTAGAATTTGTAGAAAAAAATGTCTTCGAACGACAATAGTTCACGCAGGACTGAATTATTTGTGAAATGCTTTCATTTGAAGAAGCGGCGTTTAATCTTCCTAACGCAAACAGTCAATAGAAAGTGCTAATTGCTAGATCATCTCTCAGAGGAACCGAATGTGGGTCAGAATTTTTAAGGTCACTTTAAAATATAAACGGGAATGCATGACTGCTATTAAAGACCAAATGATGGAGAATATTCAACAAAGAAGTTTATGGTCTTTATCATCAATGCTAATTGTTAAATGCAGTTGTGTTGCATTTATTGTAAAAATTGAAGACGTTCTTTGAAAATTCATTTAAACAAAATATTAATATGAACATTTTCTTATGAATCTTAATTAATTCAATTTTGAATTGAGATACTTCGTGTAGCAAAGGTAACTAAAACAGATGTTTACTTTTTAAAGAAAAAGGAAACTTAATTTCTATTTGTTTTATAGCTTTTCCGATAAAGAAATTGACTGCTTCCAATAACTTTTGGTCATCTTATTGAGCATTATAACCAAATTCTTGTGCCATCGGCAATTAATTAAAAGAGAACACAATATGCATCAGAAAAAAGGGATGGATCCATAACGCCGATCCGTATTGTTTTATTTTTATATGGGATGATCCATATGGATCATTAGTGATAATAAAGTACTGCTATATTTCACTAATGAAACTTGACCAGTACCGGAAATCTGAAAAAAGTTTGATGAGCAATCATGTTTATGTTAATTTCATTTTCCTGAACTTGCATAGTAATTCGTTTTCAGCCGTCTGAGATCTGAATTTTTGTGTAAGCAACTGGTGTGTGACCGGTTACACAGCTCATAGTCATACAGCCTTATTCTGCTATTTTTTCACGTGAAATTTGTTATTTTGCTATACGCCGCCGGAGAGAAATGATAGTTTTGAAATCAAATAACTCACACAACTACTAATCGAAATTTAAAAGTAGGGGTATCCCTTAGAACTTAAAAGTTAGAAGATTTGAAAAACAAATTTGAGCCAAGTTGAATGAAGCATTCGCGTGCATTGAAATTTTTGATGGTATCGAATTAGCAGAATAGGGCTAATGATTACTAATAAAAACTCTTTCGCTGTGTTAACAAATTTTTATTTTTAACTTTGTCAAAGCATTTTCTTTTGGTTAAACAATAAAGTAATCTCTATTCTAGTTTATTCTATTTCGATGATAGCGCCAACCTTCGTGAGGGCTTCCTTGAGTTTGTCAGCTTCATCTTTGGGAATATCTTCCTTGACCAACGTGGGAGCACTCTCAACAAATTTCTTCGCCTGTACCAAATTCATTCCCTCTAGAAGATTCTTAATTTCCTTGATCAAAGCGACCTTTTGCTTATCATCGAATTTTACGAGTTTAACTTTGAAGGATGTCTGTACTTTTTTGGGAGCCGCCTCTTCTTCGTCTTCGGCTGATTTGGCAGGACCAGCAGCTGCAAAGCCAACTGGAGCAAAGGCAGTTTCGGGCAGATTGAGCTTTTTCTTCAACAATGAGCTAAGTTCAGAAACTTCCAAAAGGTTGAGGGTAGCAATGCTGTTGACGATGTTATCGAGCTTAGGATTTGGTGGCTTGTCTACACCCTCGGGTACTGGAGGCATAAGTTTATCAGTACTAGGAGCGGCTGCTGCAGTCGATGTGAAACGAGCTGGTAACATGCGGCTCACTGTAGATGGTCGGTTTATAGTTGCACATAGATGCTGAATGGTGATACGTGTGATACTCATTTTGTGCAGTTAATTATTGAAAATGCAAAGTAATCACGATAGTTTTCAGTTTTAATTCAGGAAATCAAATTAGGAAAATCAAAATTCACTTTTTTCGTGGGGGTTATGTTACGACAACTGACAGCTGATACAAAGAAAGTGAAGCCAATCTTCGCGAAATTACGTAATTTGAAAGTGTAGTAGATCTTTATGGGAAACATTTGTAAAAAGTACAGTGAGTTTCGCAATTTTGTAGGCATTTAAACTAACATAAAAACCGAATGAACTTTCAAATAAGTGTTTATGTGCAATAATTGTTTACCTTTTTGGTTCAAAACTTCTGTGAAATGGCACATTAAATCACAAAAAAAAATCGATTTTTTTACGGCCGCATTACTAATATTGGATTGTAATGGATTTAAATGAATTTTAAATCCAACCGGATTTATTCAACCCGAAAATTTAAATCCATTCACTCTAATCCCTTTTTTTTAATTAAAATTAAATAAATAAATAAATTTGGTGGCACAACGGCTCATGAAGAACCAGGGCCTAGTGACTTACAACTCTCAACCATTTCTGTGTGCGTGTCTGCAGAAATGGAGGGGACCTACAGTTTATTGCCGAATCCGAACGGATTAGTTGAGCGGCACTTTTCTATGACAAGATATACTCTTGGAGAATTCGTCACTTCCTCGCAAGAGGCAGTAGCCCGGAAAAAAAACTTAAGTAGAAGCAGCTGGTATTGAACCCAGACCTCTGGCATGACAGTCTATCGCACTAACGCCAAGACTACTTCCTTTTTTATTATATTTTAAATTTTCAACTTTTTCTTACTTTTGAACTATAAAGCCCTAACTACATTGGCCAAAATTGAAAATTTTCAAACTCATTTTGGGATAGTGTTTCTTACTGGAAAACTTATAAAAATGATGCAGAAAGCTTAAATTTTGGTTTAAAAAAAAATTGTGCTTATTCTTTTCACAAAAAACTGCGCTAGCGGAAAAAAAATATTTTTACTTTTGTAATTTGTAGTTAAGACCTTAAGCTTTAACTACATAAAAAAGTGAAAAAGTACAAAAGTTAAATTTTTGTAATATTCGACATTACTTAAACGCCATAAAACGCCGAACGTGTTCATTTTTATGGGTAAATCTATTTCCGAACGCATTCGAAACGTATCTGTCAAAACAAATTTTGATTTTTGACGTTCCAATTTTAACCATGTCTGATGAAGAGAAATCAACAGAAATAAAGAAAATTGTTTTTAAAAAGAAACCCCGTAAAAATATTAAATTAAGAAGTAGATCCGGTGATGAAGACCAATCAGATCATGAAAATCCTGCCGAAATACTGTAAGTTAAAATTAATCTAGAGACTAGAATTAGTTAACAAACTTGTTATCAAGCAGTTCTAGCTTGGAGGAGATCAAGGAACGACAGAAACTACGAGAACGACCAAATGGCGTGAGTGTAGCTGGCCTAGCTCTGGGAAAAAAGCTAGCGTTAGAAGAAGAAATCACAATTGTAAGTCAAATTGTTAATGATTCCATAACAAATCGGTTTTAATGTTTGCTTAACAGAACGATCCATTTAACACAAAATCTGGTGGAATGCTAAACATGCAAGCTCTAAAAGCGGGAAAAATTAAAGAAGCAGACGATGCCTACGATGTTGGTATAGGTACACAATTTTCAGCTGAGACCAATAAGCGTGATGAAGACGAAGAGATGATGAAGTACATTGACGAGGAACTGCGTAAAAGAAAAGGTGTAGCCAAAGACGTAGATGAACACGAAGGTGACAAAACGAAGTACATGACCCCCGAAGAAGCAGCTTTATTTGCACTTCCCGATCATCTGCGTCAGAGTTCCTCTAACCGCTCGGAGGAGATGTTATCTAATCAAATGTTAAATGGAATCCCAGAAGTGGATTTAGGAATCGAAGCGAAGATCAAGAATATTGAAGCAACGGAGGAAGCCAAACAAAAACTGGTGCAAGAACAGAAAAACAAGAAAGATGGGCCTTCAGTATTCGTTCCAACAAATATGGCCGTGAACTTTATGCAACACAATCGATGTAAGTTGAAGGAAAACGATTTAAGTAGGAAGAAGTTTTACAATTTGTACTTTGATTTCAGTTAATATAGAAGATGCTGAGCCAAGAAAAAGGAAAAAGCCGGTTGAGCCTGTGGACAAAACGACAGGAACAAAAAAAGCCACCGACGACTATCATTATGATAAATTTAAAAAACAGTTTAGACGGTTTTGAGTTTTTTTTTGAAAATTCTTTTTATTGAATATAAACTTTTAAGTACAAAATTTATTTCTTTATCTCTTATCTTAATACTTCAGTTTTATATAGAAATAAATAATGAAGCAAATCAAACATATTGTAACGATGAAATCAGCACCTAACTACTTTCGGAACAAACAAAGAGCCAAGTACAAAAATACTCTTATCAAAGACAACAACCATTTATAAAAAAAATCCCGAGAGAGCGCGCCCATCTCTCTCAGGGGAAAATGCGCTGAATGGAAGAGTGGAGAGAACGCCATCTCTCTTCATTGGAATGGAACCTTCCAGAAGCTTTTGTGCCAGTACTTTCGAGTAGAGTCCCGAACCTCTCAGCTCACTATATAAGGAGAAACTTTTTGAGCACAGACACAGTTTATTTTTGAAAGCGAAAGTGTAAAGTTAAAAGTTAAAAGTATCCGGAAGTGAATTTAAGTTGCATACTCTTGAGATTGATGATTAATAAAATATTTGAAGTGAAGTAAAGTGTGTTTAATTTAAAAGAAAATAATTGACGGTTGACAGTTAAAAAGAAATAAGTTTTATATCGAACCGTGGTAAAACGTTACATTGGTGTCAGAATAAGGGATAAAACTTATTTTATCTGTGCATTTAAGTAAATTAACTTGAAGTAAAAAGTGTGTGTTTTTAATTAAATAAACAGACTTGAAATAAAAAGTGTGTGTTTTTAACTAAATAAACAGACAATGGGTAAAATTTTGAATGATTTAAATTGTGTTGAACTTAAAGCAGAACTAAACAAACGAGGTCTTCCTACTGCTGGATCAAAAAATGACCTCATTATTCATCTGCAGGAACATTTAAGACAACAAGGTGAAAACCCAGACACGTTTATTTTCACGATTGAAATGGAGGAAGAGCAAGTAAGTACTAGTTCAGATATGACCAATATGATGGCTCTGCTGCTCGCCCAGTTCGAAGAGCAAAGAAAAGAACAAAAAGAGGAACAAAAGAATCTTCTTGAACGATTTGATGATCAACGCAATGAACAAAAGAACCTTCTAGAAGAACAGAAAAACCTTATCGAAGGTAAGCTCGATGCATTTGAAAACAAGTTCGTTGCTCTTAACGAACGTGTTGAGGGCGTTGAAAAGCAGTTTTCAAAAGTAGATGCAAAACTCGAGAAAGTTCAAGAAAAGTTCGAAGACCAAATACAGAGCATTACCCATGAATTAGAGAAAGTTCGAAAAATGAAGATTCGAGAAAGTTCTGGCGACTTTGTAAAGCGAAAGGAAATGCATCCGCCAACCTTTGATGGACAAACTTCTTGGTCGATCTACAAGAAGCAGTTTGAGGCAGCCGCAGCAACAAATGGCTGGGATGACGAAGACAAATTTATAGCCCTGACGCTTGCCCTTAGAGGACCTGCTGCTGAATTATTGCAAACCTTACCAGCAGACAAGAACGGCAACTTCACCGCTCTTGTACAGGCCATTGACAAACGTTTTGGAGATGGTCATATGCAAGAAGTCTTCCGCGTCCAACTCAATACCAGAGTCCAGAAAAGAGGAGAAAGTCTGCAACAACTTCAAGCAGATATCGAACGGCTGGCTCACCTGGCATATCCAACTGCAGGAGAGGAAATAATAAACCAGTTCGCAACAGAAGCATTTGTCCGCGCTGTATCCGACATCAACCTTCAGCGAGCGATTCGAACTGCCGGAAAACGCACGCTTCCTGAAGCATTGGCGTTCGCTCTAACTATGGAAGCAGCAGAACAGGCTTCACAAGGAGTCCATAAGGTAAGAGAAATAGAAGTTGAAGAATGCTCCTGTCAGAGAACCGTATTCCAAAGAAGTCAGCGAGACGGACCTGCTCGATGCTGGAACTGTAACAAGACCGGACATCTCCAGCGCCAGTGCAGATTGCCACCAAGAAGACCTGCATGTCAACATTGTGGAAGTAGAAATAGTACTCGAGAGCAGGTAAGCAATAACACCAACATTCCTGCTCAGCTTGTTTCCCAGCCGGGAAACGAGTAAGAACCAACTTCGAGGGGCAGAAGCTGGTTTGTGGTATCGATGGCCCCAGAACCACTATCCAGGTCTCACAGACTAAACGAAACAACAAAAGTCTGACTGTGGAGGCAACATTAAACGGCAAGAAACACGTGGCTACAATCGACACTGGTGCCACTGCCTCCATTGTAAGAAGGGACTTGGTCAAGATGACATGGCTGCATAACACCAATAGCTATCGTCTGAAAACTGCTACAGGAGAGGCAGCTAAAGTGTACGGAGAAGTTCGTCTTCCGATTCGTTTGGCAGAACTGGAGTTTTCACATCTGTTTTTGGTAGCAGATATATGTGACGATTGCATCATTGGAATTCTGGATATCGGTAAGCAAGTTCTTAATTACCAAAATGTAGAGATTCCTATGGTTTATGGTGACGAAAAATCCTCAACTCTAAGAAGTGTCATCAAAGAAGACATATGCTTGCCGTCTTCTTCTGAAGTGTTCGTTTGGGCTAAAATAAAAGGCGAATTGGGTGGTCATCGATACCTCATGGTGGAACCAGATACTGACCAAGGCTCCCAAAACATCATCGTTGGGAAGACTCTTGTGGCACCAAAGAACAACATGGTACCTGTACGGATTCTGAACATCAAACCCTACGAAGTTAAGTTGAGAAAAGGAGAAATAGTCGGAAAATGTGAACCTGTGTCAGCGATAACTAAGATCACAGAAGAGGACACGAAGAAGCCTGCGAACTCTGAACAACTAAAGGCAAAAGTCCTTAACTCAACAAATCTGAGTCAACATCAACTAAGTATTGCTGGTAGTCTTCTTCATGAGTATGCTGACATATTTTCTTCACCAAGTGGGCAGTATGGTCGAACACAACTCGTGCAGCATCGGATCGACACAGGAGACGCCAGACCGATTCGTCAACCAGCAAGACGTCTCCCCTTAGCCAAACAAGCAGAAGTTGAAGAGATGATATCGGGCATGAAGAAAGATGGGCTGATCGAAAACTCAAAAAGCCCTTGGGCATCGCCAGTGGTCCTTGTCAAAAAGAAGGACGGAAGCACTCGATTTTGTGTGGACTACAGAAGGCTGAACGATGTGACAAAGAAAGACAGCTATCCTCTGCCTAGAATCAGCGATACTTTAGATGCAATGGAAGGTGCTAAATGGTTCTCTACATTAGACCTAAAGAGCGGCTACTGGCAGGTAGAAATTCACCCAGAAGATCGTGAAAAGACAGCTTTCTCCACAGGAAATGGTCTGTGGCAATTTAAAGTGATGCCATTTGGACTGTGCAACGCTCCGGCTACATTTGAGCGTTTGATGGAATGCGTTTTACAAGGACTTACTTGGAAATCTTGCCTGGTCTATTTGGACGATGTCATCGTGTATGGGAAAACATTTGACGAACATTGTGACAACCTAAAAGCTGTATTCCAGAGGCTTCGAGAAGCACACCTCAAGCTTAATCCAGATAAATGTGCTCTTTTCAAGACCGAAGTTAAATATTTGGGACACATCATCTCATCCCAAGGAGTAAAGACTGATCCTGAAAAAGTTGACACTGTGAAGAATTGGCCAACACCACAGGACAAACATCAACTCCGAAGCTTTCTTGGCCTAGCCACTTATTACCGGCGTTTTGTGAAGAATTTTGCTGGAATTGCCAAAAGCTTGCATCAGCTTACGGAAAAGGGAAAGCCGTTCAAATGGTCAGGTGAGTGTGAGAAAAGCTTTCAGGAACTGAAGCTGCGTTTATGTAATGCTCCTGTGCTCACCTATCCGACCCCGGGAAAACCTTTCATTGTTGACGCGGATGCAAGTAATGTTGGAATTGGAGCTGTATTGTCACAAGTCCACGATGGAGAAGAAAAGGTTGTCGCCTACTACAGTAAGGTACTTTCAAAGCCGGAACGGAATTATTGTGTGACCAGAAGGGAACTCCTAGCTCTGATCTTGGCAACAAAACACTTCCATAAGTATATCTATGGACAGAAGTTCCTTCTGCGAACAGACCATGGCGCACTCAACTGGCTTTTGAATTTTAAAAATCCTGAAGGTCAAGTAGCAAGGTGGATCGAAAGACTGCAGACATATGACTATCAGATTCAACATCGAAGAGGAAAGTTGCATTCCAACGCAGACGCATTGTCTCGAAGACCTTGCAAACAGGACTGCAAACATTGCACACGACAAGAAGAAAAGGAGACAGTCGCCGTCCAACGCATGAGAGCTGATCCAATTTACGGTTGGAGTAATGAAGAACTAAGGACTGCCCAACAAGAAGACTCGGATATAGAGCCCATTCTTGCGTGGAAAGAACACCAAGAAAAACCAGAGTGGTGTGACATCTCCGACAGAAGTCCGGCCCTGAAAGCATATTGGGCACAATGGGACTCGCTTCATGTGGAAGAAGGTGTTCTAAGGCGTAAGTGGGAATCCGCAGACGGTAAGTCCTATGTGATGCAGATGGTCGTTCCTCGGTCCAAGGTTAATGACGTTCTTCGAGAGATGCATGACGGAGCTTCTGGAGGTCATTTGGGAGTCAATAAGACTTTGGAAAAGATACGACAACGGTTCTACTGGCTACATGCAAGAGAGGACGTCGAAAAGTGGTGCAGAAAATGTGATACTTGTGCTGCTAGCAAAGGCCCAGGTAGGAAGCTTCAAAGTAAAATGCAACAATATAATGTAGGCACACCTTTCGAGAGGATTGCAGTAGACGTCGCAGGCCCTTTTCCTGAGACCAACAGTGGAAACCGATACATCCTTGTAGTCATGGATTACTTCAGCAAGTGGCCTGAGGCATTTGCCATCCCAAACCAAGAAACAAAAACAGTTGTGGATCAGATTGTCTTCAATTGGGTGAGCAGGTTCGGCGTACCGATGGAACTTCATTCCGACCAAGGAAGGAACTTCGAATCTAACATCTTCCAGGAAGTTTGTTCGCTCCTTGGCATTATAAAGACGAGGACAACGCCGCTTCATCCACAATCTGATGGGATGGTCGAGCGATTCAACCGGACGCTAAAGGAACATCTATCTAAGGTTGTCGGCGACTACCAACGAGACTGGGATAGACATATTCCATTATTCCTAATGGCATATAGGAGTGCAGTACATAGCTCGACAGGACATACACCATCGGAAATCTTGTTTGGAACGTCAATACGACTGCCTAGTGAGGTGAAATTTGGATGCCGGACAATTGAGCCACAACGAACAGAAGAATATGTGGATAACCTCAAAGAAAGGCTCATTGACATTCATCAAAGAACCAGAGCATTCATAAAAACATCTAGTGATCGGATGAAAACACGTTATGATGCCCGAGCAACAACAACAGGATTTCAAGAAGGAGACCTCGTGTGGTTTTACAATCCCCATCGACAAAAGGGACTGTCACCAAAGCTTCAACAGAACTGGGAAGGACCCTACACTGTTGTGAAGAGACTAAATGATGTGGTCTACCGTATACAGAGAGGAGTAAGAGGGAAACTGAAAGTAGTTCATTGTGACCGTTTGCATCGTTATAATGGTGAAAAGAGCGACAGAATTGTTCGGGACGATCAATCTTAGGAGGGGGGCAATGTAACGATGAAATCAGCACCTAACTACTTTCGGAACAAACAAAGAGCCAAGTACAAAAATACTCTTATCAAAGACAACAACCATTTATAAAAAAAATCCCGAGAGAGCGCGCCCATCTCTCTCAGGGGAAAATGCGCTGAATGGAAGAGTGGAGAGAACGCCATCTCTCTTCATTGGAATGGAACCTTCCAGAAGCTTTTGTGCCAGTACTTTCGAGTAGAGTCCCGAACCTCTCAGCTCACTATATAAGGAGAAACTTTTTGAGCACAGACACAGTTTATTTTTGAAAGCGAAAGTGTAAAGTTAAAAGTTAAAAGTATCCGGAAGTGAATTTAAGTTGCATACTCTTGAGATTGATGATTAATAAAATATTTGAAGTGAAGTAAAGTGTGTTTAATTTAAAAGAAAATAATTGACGGTTGACAGTTAAAAAGAAATAAGTTTTATATCGAACCGTGGTAAAACGTTACAATATTCTGAACCCTTAAACGAATTTTTAATAAATCGCTTTTATAGCAAGTCGCACAAAATTAAATTTTTGCTTAAAACCTCATGGAAAATGTTCGGGGTGGCTGCAAGGCTTGTACATATTTCGAATACGAAAGGCAAAACAAACGACACTCAAGAAAACTGTAGTCATGACATAGACCGATTGTGATTTATGAGAATGAATACATAAATTGCCAGATAAAGTAAAAAATATACATATTCAGCCCAATTCAACTATTCTTTTTTTGACTTTTTTTTTGTCTATAATTTAGCAAACCAGCGGTTTCAAATATTCAGACCTCTCATTCCCGCTTTTATCGCATGGCTGAATTATTTTGTCGCCGGGCGAAGAAAAGGGGCGGTGAAAACAGCGAATTTTCATATTGCTTAGAGGGTATAACCACTTTTGTATACTTAAACTAAAGCTAACTAAACTTTAATTAAGAATTTTGGGGTTCCAGGCGTGTAAAGGGTCGCTTCGCCAAACCAGACGCCCCGAAAAGGGACAAAAAGTCAGATTTTGGTTGGGAAAGTATAACAAAAAAAAAGTATGTCAAAAAATCAGAAAAATTTTCATCATTACAAATAAGGAGGTTGCCACACCCGACAAACGCTGTTCAAAATTTCAAGCTGAGTATTTTTTTCGTATTTTAAATCGTTTTAAAAATAAAAGTGGGGGAATAGGGCTAAAAGGAGGAATACGCCAAAATCTTATTAAATACCTCGCAGACTAATATTATTAAAAAAAAAAACCATAAAATAAAAATCCAGCTTGTTACAAGCTCTTTTTAATGTTCAAACCTAATTTGACTGTTTTATTAGGTGTACATTTTTGATTTCCATAGTTTTCGTTTACTATAGAAAATTTATATTAAATCGTTTTCAAGGATGAGCTAATAAGTCTTGAGTGTTAATTTGTGCTTTAAATAGAAAATGAGCAAAACAGGTATAACAATTATTTTATTAAATCATACACTCCTAATACTACACAAGCTTCTTAAACTAAATCAATCATAATATATTATAGACCGAGAGCCCACAGCAATTTTTAGGTGTGAAGTATAGCAAAAATTCAATGATGCAATAAGATAGGTCTTTACATTTTATTTGCAAATATGCAAGTCTTGCAAGCCGTAGTTGGGGTGTTGCAAATAATGCTGCATTGAAAATGCATTTTTTTCTGAAAGCCCAGATAAAAGATATAGCACTTAAAAAATTATATTTAATAAAAAAGCTGAATACCATAGACATCAATATGAGGATCCAAGACTTCTTGGATGGGGCCCCTATATTTATGTCTATGGTATTCAGCTCTTTTATTAAATATAATTTTTTTAATGGTATACCTTTTATTTGGGCTTTCAGAAAGAAATGCATTTTTATTGCAGCAACGCCCCAACCACAGTTTGCAAGACTTCCATATTTACAAATAAAAAGTAAGGACCTATCTTATTGCATCATTGAATATTTGCTATACTTCACACCCAAAAATTGCTGTGGGCTCTTAGTCTATTAAAGTAGTCTAGTTGTATAGTACCTATAGCAAATGAGATTCGTTTCAGTGCAATTCTGCTATTATTTTTACTTTAATTTCAAAATAAAAAAAAAAAAAAAACGGTCCAGCCCGAGGTAATTACAGACAGACAGAATTGCTGAAAAAAAACTTTATTCGTGTTCTTTATTATCGTAATGTTATTTAAATCCCAAGATTGTTTTTTTTTTGCAATTAAAAGCTTGAAAAAATATAAAATTAATAGAAACTGTAACACTTTTTTTTAAACTTGCATCATTGTGGCAACGCTGATTACATCATAGCTTATATGAATACTTTAACTTACCTCCACAGTCCGATTTGAACAACCAAATTACATTTCATTTAAACACTAAAAAGTTAAGTAAATACGAAAAAGAAAGTATTAGGTAAGCAGAGATATACAAAGATCTAACTACCATCAGAAAATAGTGATAACAACATAACACACACAAATGGCGCAGATTTGATAAAATGCACCTTTTATTGACATCAATTGCTAAGTGTTAGAGAAAATAAGACAAGACGAATATGAATGAAGCTGCTATATCTAGTTTTAAAATTATCTAACACTTTGTAAGTAGAATTTTACATAAACAAGAGGTTTTTTGTGTGGTCAAAGTTTTGATGGGTATGTTGTATGTATCTACATAATTTACTATACTGTGATGACTATTTATTATACATAAGTGACCTTTGTTTTGCAAGCATACAATTTTTGATTTCTATTTCATTTCAACTGCCAATAAATTGTGTGTAAATTTCACTCTTCAGCTAAGGTAATTTCTGACAATGTTTCAAGTGCAAATAACTACAAAAAATTTATCTTTGTAAGCCTGAAGCGTTGCTAAATACTTTGTATTTCTATTTTGTAGGCAAACAAGAAGGCACTTCTAATTCCAATGAAATAATTTATGACAAGACTACTTTTGGTTTCTTGTGTTTCAGTAGGCGACAAACAGTATGGTTGCTGTCCATCAAAGTGGGCGTTTTTTGTGCGAATTCCAGTACAAAGTAAAATACCACACATTCTACGTTACATATTAAAATAGGTTGTTAAAATTATTTTCGATTGTTTTTTTTTTTATTTATTGCATATTTTGATTGAAAATAACAAAAGCAAGTTTTCCTTAAATTCGACTTCAGTCCTTTATTTTGGTGCTCCAAAGATCCTATTTTCACTAAAACAACGCTCACCCCACCCCGACTAACAAAAAAAACCTGCCAAACGGTTGTATAATAACGCGTTTACCTAAACATTGCATATACATTTTGGTTATGCCTCCTTCCCAAAATTTGCTACCGGCTCTTAGACTAAATAAAATGTAGCTGTTTTTAGGCAATTTAAAAAAATTTCAATTTTTGGCTTCAAATAAATTTATACATAAATACGACTGATTTGAAAAATTTGGTTATAATCAATTTTGTACAAAATTTTATAAGAAATCGCAAACACACTTTCTATAAGTTAAACACGAAAAACCGAAAAAAGACAACATGTTACACTTTCTTGCCGCTAGAGTTCGCCTCGCATTCACGGGGACTTTTGTAGACTTCATCATTAGGCCACTCTTAATACGTGTGCCAAGTTTCAAAACTGTTGGATTTATTTCCAGGTGAATGCATATTTTTTTCCTTCGTTGACTGGACTATACTATTTAATTAAATGTTGAATTATTATTTATTCAAAATAGCTTTTACCGGTCTCTACCAGACAAAAATTAGAGTTTCGTCCTGGCGCGGACCTTTTATATTCAATTTTTGTATGTTATTAATTAGTAAAATTAAGTTACATAGTTTGTTTAATCTTACTCGTATGTTCGATCAAGATTCGACATTTTTCCCAAATCGTATTGAAAACCGTTAACTACTTAAATTTTCGGCACAACTTCAATCGACTAAACGAAAGTTTAGTTTATACAATCAAATTTTTGCGTTAAAGAAAATCGCGTCAGTTATTTTGGCTGTATAAGTTAAGGTGAAGACAGACATTATTATTAAGACAGATAAAATTGCAGGGCCCACATATATGTATGTATGTACATAATTATATTAATGTAGTAAAGAATTCCTTGGTCGTTTCATGATTTTTCGTTTAAATTTTACTACTCATGAAAACAGACATTGAATTTACAAAAAAACCATGTCTTTGCTTTGCCATTTCTATTTGATGATAAATGCAAGTGCTGAAAGACTTTTAAATGTTCAATGCAATAAATGGGGAAGAATATAAAATCGTAAATCATTCAAACCATGTTTAGTAAAGTCTATCAATATAATATTGTGACAACTAATAAGTACAACAGTCGTTACAGTGCGATAACGAATGAAGATTTATGAGTAGGAGTTTTATTATACTGCGTGTGAACGTTTTGATAGAGAAAACATTAAAAACTTTCATTATTCCATTGTACCTTTTGTATTTGTAATTGAAAAAAATAAATAATAAGTTGGGCAAGTTGATTAAAATCCATCTCATGGACTAGTCAATTGAGAAGGGAACTATAATAGGGTGGCGAAAGCCATGCAAACTGCATGCATATTAGGTATGAACCAATAATGTTACGTATTCATGTCGTAGGTACCACCTATGTATCTATACCCTATACTTGAATTCCAAGTTCCATTTAATTATAAATCATTTTAATAATTGTGAAGTATTTATAGCTTTCTACGTACATGTAAAAGTTTTCTCTTACATTATATAGTTTTGTTTTACAGGAATATTAGAAGTTTATAAGAGCAAAATAGTTTTATAAGTTTTGGACGCTAATCGCGTTAAGTGGAGGCCGCGGCACCTCACCGCTGCTCTGCAACCGTCGCACTCAATTCATACTCCGCGCTGAACATGGAGTCGAGTTATAGCATTTACATTTTATCAAATACATACTACAGAGTGCTGCTAGTTCACTACTCAATACAAATTTTAGGAGGAGCACCTAAGATCGCTATACTTTTAAAAGTACACAAAATAAATAAATAAAATAAAACGTGAAATGTCAAGGCTACGATCGAGTAACCTGAAGAACAGAACCAGCTGACTGCCTTCAGCGAATGCGATGGAATTCTAAAAAATACGTTTTTACATTTTTATGTAGGTAAAAAATAAACTCGAGATTTTGATCAACCTAGACATAACGGGCCTCACAATCATATCCATTTATCTATCTGTCTGTTGATTTATTGACTTTGCAGCAACTTGTTTTGACGTTTAGCACTAGTTTTCCATAAACAATAGGACCCAGACAGCAACTTTGTACTTTATTCAAATGGACAAACCCTCGCCTCAACCAAATCGACCATCCATGAAGGAGAAAGAAGACTTTGTATGAACCTTAGCACATTTCTATTAGACAGAGTCTACAGAGTGCACCTGGAGTGAGAAACTACGCTGTGCATTCACATAATATAAGCAACAAATTAGTTACCCCAGTTTTGTGACAACATCAAGGAGGTAGCCAAAATCACCTCAGCCAGTTAGAAGATTTTGGTGTGAGGAAAAGTAGACTCCAGCTTACAAAGGTTATATCCCCCTATTTGTGCAGGTATTAAAGGCAAGTATCACATACATACCTACATACTACTTACATACATTTGAACTTAAGTCTCAGTTTCTTAGCTTGAGTAAGTGGCACTTAAGTCCCCAAAATTGGAGACTTACATAAGTGCCCCTCATTCAGGTTAGTGTGCACTAAGATATTGTGCATTTATTTCCAAGTGCCACTTTCTAAAACTGTGAAACTGGGTCTAAGGGTTGAATTTTGGGATGATTCTAAGAAAAGAATTGTATTATATTTTTCAAAAATGTTGACTTCGAAATTTAATTTCTCAAAATCTAATCTTTTAAACAACTTGATTAAAAAAAAAGGAATAATGGAACAAATATTAGCTTTCAAACAAAGTATAGCATGCTATTTTATGTGTTTTCGTTGATTTTAAATAATTTGTTTTCCATTTTAAGCCAAATTTTTAGAAATTGTCTTCTCCTTCGTCTTAAAGGGGAGCCATAAAAAGTATCCTGCATGCATTAGGGGATACCCTGTATTACGAAGACCGTACTTGGGATCGTAAAGAAATGCAAATACATTATGGTATTTAAATATTTCTGAAAAAAATTTGATTTGTATAAAATTATATGTGCAAAATTTCATATTTTCAAGTTTGGAACTCAGCTCCTTCGTTTCAGTTCATTGCAGTTATAATGACAATATAACTAATATCGTTAAAAGTTCAGTTAAAATTTATATAGGTCTACAAAATCTAAATTATTTTCTTGTACAGAAACCAGACTTTATTTCCAAAAGTTTTTGATGAATTAAATTATAATAACTGAGTATTTTGAAATAATCACAGACGAATGTTTTTATTGAAGATTTGAATGAAAGAACAAGAACATGCGTAAGCTACCACCAAATTTTATAAGCTGGAGTTATAGCTATTTCACGGTCGTATGTTCAATTTTATTTGAAAAACTGTTTGCCTCACTGAGATTTGAACCACAGACCAAGCGTCTCCGGGCCAAGTGCACTACGCACTGCTCTACCGAAGGTCACGTGATCATATGTCGATCGAGTGTAGGTTTTATTGTTTGACAACTGCATTCGAATTAACTAGCATTTTTACTAGCCACACACAATGCCACGAATGTTTTTGTTGTATTCTAACCCTTTGACTAATCGCATTCCACCTACAACAACTGATAAGCGATGTAGTACCTGTTTCTTTTCTATTTAAAAATCCTGCCTTCTACAAAAGTAAAACTACAACATTAAACTTTTAAATTAATACCATAAAAGGATGATAATTTAGTTATACATCTTTCACTAATATGAAACCACGCAACAATTAGAAAAAAAAAAAAACTAAAACACACTTAAAAGTATGTTATTAAAACTTGTTTATACAACACGCGTCAAATAAATGCCTTCCCAGGAGAATTTTCGTTTCACAATTAAACTTGGACATGATTTATCAACGCATCTTTCTATTTATCTTACTTATTTAATTTGATCAGATATAATTAACTAATGAATTTGCTATCCATCTTGATGAAATAAAAAAAAAGTATGAAAGAAGCTGCATTCGCTAAAGAAACAACTGTCCTCCCTTCTTGTCTTCGTTAATCGATCATAACATATGTCTGGCGGTGCGGTGGTGGTGTTGTGATCATAAAAACCTTCATAAAACGCGCGTGCGCACAAAGTTGTTGGACACAAACAAAAGAGGTTGAAGCGGCTAGGTTTAAATATTGATGAGATGAAATTCGAGACTCGAATCAAAACTTAAGAGATCCACAAGCAAAGAACAAACCAGCACTACGGTACGGCTGACACGATTGAGTGTGGATCGGTATATATAACTCTTTTCGTATGCAAGTCGTGGCTCAATCTTACCTTGAACTCGCTACCGTCGAGACTTCGCCATTGTAAAGTGAAGAAAAGAACAAACGACCAACCCGCGAGCGAGACTTGTCTTTGGATCGATTTAAGTGCGGGTGCGAGATTTTATTTCATTTTACGTTCAATAAAGTGAAGTGAAGCATAAAAACGATATTTTGAACCGGAAGTGCTATTTGATTGATGATTGATTAAGTGTGAAAGTGACAATTTAAATAAATTTTTTCCTTTCCTTTCTCTAATCCCGTTATTTTGGTGGATTAGTTTTTCTTAATTATAAATTAAAATTCCGCATGCAATTATCTCCGTAAATTTATAAAAAATGGGTCTACATGCGATATTGGTGTTCGCAATGCTGCTGCCGCTAAGTACAAAAGCGCAAGAAACTAGAGGTAAATACTCATAAACACTTTTTTTTTTAATTGTTTCAATTTAGACACACTCTATGAATCTGATGATGTCGAAGAATTGATGAAAGAATTATTAGTTTAAAAAAAAAGAATATTCTGCGCTCTGATAAAAAGATAAAACATTTTTAACCGTGAATTATTTATGAACTCAGGCTGGTGTCATTAAAAACCGACATGGGAACTATGACAGTAGATTTTGTTTCTTTATAATTTATGGGCGAACTAAGTTCTTGTAACGGATAACACACAAACTTGATCTTGAGGTGTGGAATCAAAACAGAACCTTGGTAGATGTTCCTATTTTGGAAACAAGTTTTGTGAGACTTGACCTATACTTATTGAGGCTACGACTAACAAGTGAATTGAAGTAGTTTTGGAAGTTTTTTTTTTTCTTTTAATCTTTTTTGATGAAGTGTGAGGCTTAAGTATAATAAAAGGAGGAAATTAGTTTAAGAAATGAGTACCCAATAAAAAATTACTTTTTATGGATTAGCAAAATAATAATTGTACCGGGATGAAGATTTGTAGATTTGATTTTTTTCAAGTTTCAGAGTAGATGTTCATTTTGTTTTTTTTTTTAAACTACTTTTAACTTTTGCGATAAAAGTATGTATGTACTACAAAGCAAGTTTTGGAATCATAAAATAATAATAATAAACTTATTTATAATTTTAATTAAATATAAGTGTTATTCCAAGACTTTGTTTGCCTGTAGAGAAGAGAAAACCATACATATGCGATACCATGATATAAGGAAAATACAAATATGGAATATTATGTATATTTACAGAATAATAAATTACAGAATTGGGTTCATAGACAATTTTCAAATCAAAGTAACGACCCGTTGCCATTTATTAAATAGCAATATTAAATATAATATATCAAGGGGCACGCGGTAGTGCCCAGCCAAGTTCTCGGCACTACTCTTTTTTACAGGAAAAAAATCAACCGATTTTCGACCCCCCTCTAACACCGGAACAAAAAATTTCAGAAACTTCAGATATTTGCTAAGCTTGGCAAGATATAGGATGTCAAAAATCGCGAAAACTGTAACTGACTGACTCACTCACGTACTCACTGACTGATATAATCAAAATTATGACGCACTTCTAGACACCTTGAAAATATGAAATTTCGTAGAGCGGTAGGCCTTAAAATGAGTGCAACGGATTTAACATGAGTGGTAAGTGAATTGGTCAAGTTTTCACAATCTTTTGAATTGTGAGTAATCAGGTGGCAAAAAGAAAACTTGCCAAGTAAACTTACCAAATTTTAGTATAGATAATCATGAAGTAAGAAATTTTTCTCATAATTTGAAGTTGTTTCGATATTATTTTACTTAAAATATTTGATATTAAAATAAATAAAAAATAAATTTGATGGCACAACAGCTCATGAAGAACTAGGGCCTAGTGACTTACAACTCTCAACCATTCCTGTGTGCGTGTCTGCAGGAATGGAAGGGACCTACAGTTTATTGCCGAATCCGAACGGCTAACGAGCGACACTTTTCTGTAACAGGAGATACTGTTGGAGGATTTGTCAATTCCTCGCAAAAGGCAGTAGCCGTTTTTTCTTTTAAATAAATAGGTGGCGAGGCTGGGGATCGAACCTTAGACCTCCGGCATGAGAGTCCATCGCACTAACCATCACGCCACGGCTACTACATAATATTTGGCGAATTTTTCGATTTCATTTACTTTTTACGGCTGACTTGTTACATATAGATTTTTTGTACATTTATGGTTTCGATATGAATATTGTTAAATTTAAATTCTTCAACCGGGTAGAGGTTGAGTGAGAGTCATACTTACTCCCATCAGACATAAAAAGATTTTCTTACTCATTTCACGAATTATCACCTTTGAACATTTTCAATTAACTTTATGTTTCGCATCATTAAAATTGCCATGACATTGACTTTTGCTGCACAAGCTATTTACATCTATTTCATAATCAAGTTGTTTTTCTTTTCTTTTTTCTTTTGTTTCAATTTTTTTAAATCTAAATACGAATGTTGTCTTGCTTAATATTAAAAATATATGCCAAAATGTAATTATATTCTAAATTTTTTAGTAAGCACAAAATGAAATTTACTTCGGAAAGCTTAATTATCTAAAGGAATGCCAAGCCAATCCTCAAATTAACTTTCTTTGTATTAAACAAATCTATAAATCTACTTTTGTGATATTTACGACAAACAATATGAATACAAGGAACTTGCTCTCTACATAATGTAACATAGTCCTATATACGCAAATGACTTTTAATGAATATAAAAAACTCAAGGAGTAAAATGCTTCCGATTCCATAATTGGCGTGATTTCCAACACGATGAATAGTTTCTACAAAAAAAAAGAACAATTTATTTTTTCCAATGAATTCCTAATTGTGTAGACAGAATTTAAAATAATTTTGAGCTCGAAATGAAGTGTACCATCTTTCCAAAACTTGCAATTTCTATGAAATTCAGTCTAGAGTTCTGTCAAAGTTCATACTAAAATAAAATGCACCGCGGGATCGAACGAACTTGCTCCTGTGGTTTAAGTTGCTTGAAATTTTTAGGATTATGTTTTTTATAAGAACATTTACATATATGATTATATATGGTTAAACATAATTATTGTTATATATTTATTAATATACAAAATTAGAGAATATGGAAAGGAAGCATATAAAATACTTAAAATTTGTCAATCCCAAAATTAAAAATTCGGATCTGAATCAATAATATACAGCTAACATTTCAAAAAAAAATTATTCACCCAATTTATATTATACCTATCTATTTTTCAAAAAAAAAAAAATTATTTGATTTTGATTTAAATACAAAAAATATTTTTTTTTTAAATCCTATTATTCAGGCTTATAACGATCTCCTGATTATAGAAATATTGATCAAAACTCAAAAATAAAAAAATAAAAAAATAAAAAAAAAAAAAAACGGTACCGTGTAGACAATTTTTTTTTTATATCAAAATCATTGGGTCCATTTTTGAGATAAAACACTTTTTTCCAAACGGTTGTATGGCAGGTACAGCTGCATAAATACAGCTACAAAAAATTTAAATTTCGCCTCTAAGAAATTGCATAAAATTATGGGTGTGAATGATAGCAAAAAATTCACCGGTACAGAATCTTTACTTTCTGTATGCAAATATGTAAGTCTTGGATACCGTAGCGTAGTTGGAGCCTTGCAGATAATGTTGTATAATGCGTTTTTTTTTTCGAAAGCCCAGATAAAAGGTTTAGCATTCCAAATAATATATTTAAAAAAAGAACTGAGTGTCCTAGACATATGAATATGGGAGTCCAAGACCTCTAAGGTGGGGCCTTCTGTACATATGCAAGACGCACTGGAAAATATGCAAAAAAAATCGATTCTACAAATAATTGTGATAGCAAAATAATTGTTCCCAAAGATAGAGTGGTGCCTCCTCATCACCAAAATGAGGGTCCAAGACTTTTTTGCCTCAGATCATCTAGCCTTTCGAAAAAAAAAACGCATTTTCAAAACAGCATTATATGCAAAGGCAACCACGGCATGCAAGACTTGCAAATTTGCATACAGAAAGTTGAGATCCATCTCTAAACACCAGCGAATTTTTGCTTTCACACACAAAATTTATTATGGGCTCTTAGTCTATAATGTCACTCAAAATTTAAACTTAACATTTTTAATTTCATTGCTAAAATAATTCAATCTTCTGTTAACCATAAGCAAATAGGTCTTTAAATAAAATTAAATGTACATTATGTAAAGCTACAAAAAATTTCTTACTTAATCAGATGCTATCTGGCGGTTTTTAGGTGCGTAACTTCCTTATCATGTACTCGGATGAAAGAGAATAATGAGTAGATGCTAGTAGTCTATGCATAAAAGCATGAGTAATCTACTACGCATCTACTCATGATATTATATGCGAGTAGAGATCAAAATTAACTTCGAATTAAATATACTTCGATTTTTGTGTTTTTGCAAAATTTGCATATCCATATATCTAGTAAAACCGCATGTTTAAATTTGTTTTCATTCTGAGGCTTTGTATATATGTTATGTGCATGCATATTATGTACATAAAATGTTTTAGTGATTTTTCAAAACAAGCTTGTAAACATCAATAAATAAAACCTTTACTTAAGGTCGTAGAAAACATTAATTTATTTTAAAAAATACCATCGCTCATCAAATACAAATAAAAGCTATATGAACTGAACTTCTCCAATACCAAATTTTATGTTAGCAAACAAATATCCAACATAATTTATTTACTTTTTAGACAAATTACATAATCCAGTTTGAAATTGATTGAAAAATTCCTAACAGAGCCCCAATTACAAACCTACACAAATAGATGCTAATGCATGAAATGCATAAAAACTTACATAAACACTTTAGATTTAAGTTAAATTGATTTGTATTTGCGAAACATTTTTATTTTGCTTTACAAACGTGACTTTTCGGGTGTAACACTCTTAATCATTTGAAATTTACTGTCTTAACGATGAGTGAAAGCTTATTGCATTGCCAATCAATAAATTAAAATAAAATTAATAATCATAACACGCAAATATAAGAAATTGCATGAACTCTCTTGGGTTCTCTTACAATTCGTTATTTTTTATTCAATATTTACTCATCGTATTCGTATTATAAACATTTATACGAATAAAAAGAGTATATAATGGACGAACTTATCTCTTTGTATTTAAATAAACTTCTTCTTAGCTTCATCCGATTTATTCGAATATCTCAGCTCAGGAAACTGATCTAATTAATTCAAAAGCAGAGAAAGCTACATCAATTTTGCTTTGAATGTAGAATTTTAATCTATTATTGATATTTATGTAAAACCAGAGGCACCTCTATGCAATAAAAAATGCATATTAATATTACTGTCGATGATAATTTATTAATAAAGAATTCGACGCAAAAAGATAAACGGTTAACTTCTTTAGAATTGTACCCATGACCAACTTTGTTTACATTAGTAAAACCTAACGTATTTAAAATGAGCTGCCAATTATATGTTTTGTAGTTGAAGATGTTATACCGGCTTACTTGCCCAAAACTTATTAGGTACTTCTCTTAATTTCAGTTCAAAGTCCTTCGCATGACATCTTGTTCACATAGACAATCGTTGGGGATGGGGAAGTAAACGTACATGCATAATAGATACCTATTAATTGTGTGGTGTATTTATTTAACAACCATTAAATTACATAAATAACCTTACTTCAAATAACTCAAATATTTCTTCCACGAATTAGCATAAAACAATAACATAAATACATACTTACGATTGGAAAAGGCGCGAAAGGTTTTGCCTTTCACTGTATAAGACGGATTGGTCATACAAATTAATGCTCGTTAAATGAAGTGTTTAAACCTGACAATAAAATCAATTGAAATTGCGAAAAAAAATCAGTTTTATGTATTCAATGGTCAATCCCTATAATGAATGTTAACCGTTACGATTATAAAGCTATATTTACAATGTTAGTTTTGTGTTTTGGTGGAGTAAAATATCTTTAAATTTTAAATTGAATAAGCTTTCTTTTCTGTCTTTGATGATCTTCCATGATCCTGGCATCAGGAATGTATATATTACGTCCTTTTATGATTATGATTTTTCGGTCTCAGATAAATGTAAGGTGATGGATATTTTGAACCGAAGTAAAAATATAAGTTCTTAACAAAATTAAGTGTTACTTTTAGCGTTGAATTAAATCGATAGTTTGATCATGCTGTTTTCAAAAAAAGGAATAAGTGCTTCGAGAGTATAATAATTTTAATTTAACTTGGAGAATGTCTTAAAATAGCTAAGTTTTTTATTGGTTTTGATTTGATAGAGAAATGTGATACTCATTTTTTCGGCAAGTTTAATAAAGGGATGGCTTTATTAATAATAAATTATTTGCATCGCGAATTATTTAGCTTTATTTAACAACAATGAGAATGTTTCGACAAAACACCAGTTTACAAAATTTTGAAACTAAAAATGCTGCTCTGCGAGATTTCATTTTCGCAAATCTTGTACCGATTTCTTTTTCTTGTGTCGTTGTTGAGCGAAGAAAGTTTTTTATAAGCATAAGTTTCAGGAAGCTTATGCTTCACCTTATGCAACTCTTATAGGTAATCTGAAATGGTGCAGGGACATATGGCCCAGGGACATAAAGCCCAGTTTTTATTTTTGGGACTTATGTCTCACTTGAGTGGGACATAAAGACGAAATTGAATTTGGGCCTTAAGTCCCACCCAAATGAGCCCCAAATAAAAATATAAAGGGTTAGGTACAACTAAATAAGAATTTACAAATTATCAAACTTGGAGTATTTCAAGACAATTTTTTTTTTTTTTATTAATTAATATAATTAAAATTCTACATAGGTAGTTTAAGCAAATTTGATAAAATTAAAACACACAATTTTAATTGGATATATGTAGGATGAATTCAAAGTTTCTTTAAATGCAAAAGAAAATTTGCATACACCCAACCTATCCCAAATCCTATCGTAAGCCAAGCAGGGGGGTTGCAAGGGGGTAGCATGCCCCCCATACATACCATACTGTTTATACGCGGCATATAAAAAGTGAGGTATGTAATGTGTGCAACCCCCCTGCTTGGCCCACTATATAGGACTTGGGAAAGGTGCGAGGTTGGGTGTATACAAAGTTTCTTTTGCTGGGTTCTAGGGTCCAAGAATAAAAAATAATTTTATTAAACCCCTCCACAAAAATCCGTTATTATTTTGCCGCGCCTGAGTTATCGTACTCGCTTTTTGTTTTTCCTAATTTTCCTTCAAATAAAACACCAAAAATTTATTGTTTATTGTATTGAAATGTGGAGTCTTTTTACTCTTCTATGTCTCTAAAATATTTTGGATTTATGTCTTATTTTAAACAAAAAAATATTTGGGGCTTGGGTCTCATTTGGGTGGGACTTAAGGCCCAAATTCAATTTCGGCCTAAGACATAAGCCCAAAAAAATAAAAATTGGGCTTTATGTCCCTGGGCCTTATGTCCGTGCACTATCTTGATTGCCGTTAGTAAATTTGGATAACATTCAAGTGAGAAGTATGAAGCTGAATAATCTAAAATTGACAAAGGTTTAAATTAAAAACAGTAGAAGTTTGGTTAAGTATGTGTAATTTCATTCAAGAGGTCTTTAGCCACATATAATTTCCTTTTGATCTACTTCTCAATTTTTTCTGTTAATATTGCTTCAAGTTGTTCGCAGTCATTTAAATCCACCTTGTTTGAAATGTTATAAGGAAATTAGAAATTTTGGCTCCGAATTTGGTACTGCTTAAAGCGGTTATCGAGAGAAGATAGAGTAGCATCGATAAAGTAAAAATAGAATTCAGCTTTAAATTACAAATATGGATCGATTGTTTCAAGAGATTGTTCAGATCGATAATAGGGACTACGCAGGCTATTCGAATCGGACAAAATGAAAGCCACTTGAATTTTCATATTCTAAGCTATTTTTACAACGTACTGTCGCAATTTATCTAAATGCTCCAAACAGGTTAAAAAGTCAATTGATTTTGATTGAAGCATTTTCGAAAGGATATTTATTTTGCATAATAAGATATTCAGGTATGTATGCATCTGAAATAATCCTACATGGAATGGACAACAAAAAAGAATAAAAAAAGTACAGGGAAATAGATATTGAAGTAGACGGGTGCGTTTTCCTTTTTTCCCTTTGAAATTATTATACTAATCTCTCGCTCTAGTCAAAGTGCCACCCTAGGCACCGACTATAGAAAATAAGAGATTAAATTGTTATGTTCAAGGCTAAACGTTTGTTTACATAATAAGGCTAGGCGCATGTTGAGACGCGAAGTTTTGGATGATTGCTGAGATGTCATATAGTTACCTTGAATTTCACGACTTGTCGATAATCAAGGCATAGAGTTGTATTTACATTGGAATTGGAGACATTGAAACAAGAATACTCAGCGAATAAAGACACAGAAATAAAGAGTGTACATGAAAGTGGATAAAGCGTTTTATTGGAACTTGTACTACTGCGCTCGCTATAAATTACAAATAAAACACACCTAGTACAAAAAAAATTTTTTCAAACAATATTATTTTAGATTTTTCATATTTTTCTGTTAATTTGCGGTATTATTTTTAAATTTTTATGAAGTTTTGTTGTTTTTCAAATCTTACTTAATGACTTTTGTCATTTTCAAACTTTCTCTAAATAATAAAAGAATTACTTAAAAGTTAAAATTATAAATCCAACTTAATCTTGAGTCGTAAGTCTCTCTCTATGTAAAAGTATTAACAAAAGTTATAATTAAATGTTTCGAAGTGAGAAAAAGATTTCGCCAAATAATAGGACATTTTTAATTAAATATCATAGGTCTATGAGCACTAAAAATACCAAATTTTATTACTTTTTTGATATTTTATATTTATGAAAATATTTTACGTTTTTAAACAAGGGTCAAACAAAAATTTAATGTTAAAACTCTTTAAAACGAACTCATGGCATATGCGATTTCAACGGAATGTCTTCAAGTCATTTTAATGTCGACGAACACACAAAAGTAGGTTTAAACGTACCTTATTAATAGTTTCCTGTAATCAGAAAAATGCGTGAAAGTAAAGAGTGTGTATATTTATGGTTGCAAATAGCATAAGCCGGCTAATTGCTTAAACCATATATTGTATAGCAGAGATTTAACAATAACAGTTTTTCCAACTTGTTATATTCCATCACAAAATAAGATTACATTAGACTAACTATATTCATCCTAAAACTCCATTTGTCCATATTACCTACGCAATCACATCACAAACAAACACTTAATTCATTTCATCAACAACTTTCTCAATGGCAAGTCCATTTGGATCTTGGAACACATAGTGTTTTCTATTTGATCGCATGTCGCGCCAAAATGTGCAACCACATTTGTTTTTGTCTATACGTAGAAGTAGATACAAATGCAACAGTTGTTTTGGAAACCGGGTTCGCACTATGGCGACCTAGAGAAGTAGAAATTCCTCGTTGTGGCAATGTTATTCTCAGCCAGCACTATAATAGAGGACGACGAAGAAGACTGCGCTTTAGGCCAACATCAGAGATACACACGAACGATAGATGCTGATGGTTAATTATGTTTACCTTCCAATCCCGGTTTGTAGATCTTTTTTCTTTCTTCAAACTACTATAGTCAGACAGCTAGTAGTTAAAAGAAGATGATAACTTTCACTCTTCTGGTGGTGGAGACCGGTGAAATGGATTGGCGTTAACTGGCTAGAAACACACCACCAATAATTATTATCTATGTCTAGGCAGTTTAGGCTTTTTTTCTTTCTTTGTTTTACATCACTAGCCTCCGGACAGAAATTATATTAATTTTGTTAAGACACCTTAAAGTAAGTAGCAGAGGCATTAAGTACATAATGATATGTCGATAGCATAATGTACCGATTACATTTGAAGAAAGACATTCTAATGAGAAAGCATTTGGTTTTAATGGTATAAGTCTCCTGACGCCTGCTGCTGTATGAAGCTCATCCCGTTTGGCTGGCTTTATCGCTGAAGCTGAAGCTCGATAAGGTCAAATCGTGACAAGGGAAAACGAAGACACTTATGTGGTCTTATGTTTACCAAAGAATGCACGTGCCCACTTTCTTCCACCCGCACATCCACATTTTGAATTTTTTTTTCGTCCAAAGGAGAAAAACAAAAATTAATGTCATCTATGATGCCGTTGCCAAAAGCAAATGTCCCAAATCACAAATGATATCCAGGGAAAGTTTATTTTCATTGTTGATTTAATATTTGGATAAAAAAGACTTGGCCAATGGAATTGTTGTTGGGAGATGATGCTTCATTTGGTATTCTATGTGCAAAAGAGATCTCTAAGGATTTTTTATTTGTGCACATGATGGTTGGGTGGATATATTAATGATAATCGTTAGTAGCATTAGACAGGCCCATTTGATTGTAATCTTTTGTGCAGGAATCTATGGGACATGATCACTTATTGTAGTAGAAAGTTTAAGATTTTATAACTATGGGAAAGAGCATTGTTTGTAAATTCCTTAAAAAACACCGTCAGGTATCACGTGAAATAAAAAAGCCTAACAAATTGCCTCCGAATCACCTTTAACAGGTATGTCTATGTCTTATAAAGAACATGTGGTTGGCAGTAGTTGTAGACACAAGACAGACGTGTCATGTTAATGTTTGGACACAAGCAGGTGTGAGGTTCTATTTAAATATGCTGGATTTTTTTTGTACATGCTCACTTGTTTATAAGATGTCTTTTACAAATTGTACGTACGTACGATAGAAAATTCGAATGACAATATAGTAACAGAATTAATTGAAACGGTTATCGCAAATAGTTTTTTTTATAATTTTTTCATAGCAAAGATGCATATGGAAAATTAATGAAAAGATGTTTCGTTGCTGGTTAGAAGTTTTGAGTACACGCCAAAAATCAAACGATAGAAAATTGATTCAAGAAAGCCTGGTTTCCTATAGTTTTCTACAATAATATTGATAAAGATCAAATTTTAATGGAAGCTAAATATTATAAATGGATGAGGCAAATTAATATAGCAATCAATATACATCTTGAATATTATATGGAGGTAGATGACGATATTTTCACATCGGCCTGTAATCTTTAAATCCGACCTTAATTGATACAGAAATTGAAGACAAAACTTCGGTAGAGGAATTAATTCAACAGCCTTCGAACAAATGCATTACAAAATTTTAATTAATAATTGCAAACTTGTAACGACAAATCAGATGAAATTTGTGTAGCTTTAAAAAAAATAGAATCTTTTTTCTTGAGAAAAAACAATCAAAAAAACTATTCTCAGACCTAAATCACTAAATACATGCAATAATTTTGTTTATATGATATAAGAACATTTATGTACATTTATGTAAAACGTATTAGACTTAATAAAAGCACAAAATTTGTGGGCATTTTTTGTATTTTAGATATTCATTCGTATAATTTTTTTAATTTATTTCAACAATTTAGATAACTCGAAGTCTTGATAAGTCGATAATAGGAGTTCGAGTTATCGAACTTTGACTGTATTTAGAAATTTGAGAATTTCAAAAAAAAGGCTTACGTTTGGACTTCTTTGCGAGTTAAGCCAGAGTTAGTTTAATCAACTTTTCAAAAAAAAAAATTATCGGAAGTTAAAATATCAAAACTATTTATTCAGTAAATTTCGAGCTAACCCACAAAATTCGGTGAATTAACTAGGTACTGGAAAACTAGACCTTAAAAGTGCAAATACATAATGTATGTATATAAGTCCAAAATTAGGCTTTGGATTTTATTTCATAGCACCAAAAATCACAGACTCTATTTTTCTTAACACCTCAAACTGGAATAAAATATTTCCAAATAAAGCATGCTATCTAAAAGATCAGTAGCTTGTTAAAAAGGTCAATTTCTTTAATTATTGGTCATTCATAGATTAAAAAAAAAAAAAATGTTTAATGTTTTTTTCAAGATCATAGTGATTTTTAGCACTTCATTTTGGGAATATTGGAAATATATACCAAGTATCTGAAAGGCTAGTAGTAGCCGTGGCGTGATGGTTAGTGCGATGGACTGTCATGCCGGAGGTCTAAGGTTCGATCCCCAGCCTCGCCACCTATTTATTTAAAAAAAAAGAAAAAACGGCTACTGCCTCTTGCGAGGAATTGACAAATCCTCCAAGAGAATCTCCTGTCACAGAAAAGTGCCGCTCGTTAGCCGTTCGGATTCGGCAGTAAACTGTAGGTCCCCTCCATTCCTGCAGACACGCACACAGGAATGGTTGAGAGTTGTAAGTCACTAGGCCCTAGTTCTTCATGAGCTGTTGTGCCATCAAATTTATTTATTTATTTTATCTGAAAGGCTACCCAGTTCTCATAAAAAATAAAATATAGTTTCATTAATTGCTCAGCCTTAGATTCGTTTATATTGAATTTTTTAATTTTTTTTTTTCAAATTAAAACATTTATAAAAAAAAATCTAATGCTGACGACTTATGAGCTCTAAGTAACCTTTCAGATGGTTAATACTAAAAAACTGCCATTTTAAAATCACTTAATTGAACTTTTAAATAGCGCGTTAGAAAATTTTAAAGCAATAGTTTTCTATAAAATTAAAACTGGCAATTGGTCAATTGAAAACTAAATTGGGTAAGTATACTCGATATCAATGAAAAAGTAGACATTTTTGATTAAATGATTTTCGTTGTTATGTTTTTAGCTAAGAACTTAGTGCCCCGGAAAGATTAGTATTCGAGAGATAATATATATGTATATATAAAAAAAGATAAAACAGTTAAAAAAGTTTTCCTTCCTTTTAAAATTTATAAAATAATTCTCGCTTGTAAGAACTTCAAAAATAAAATACAAATCTGAAAAAAAGATTTATTAAAAATGACTGAGTAAAAAGAATGATATAAGTATAAGAACCTATATGACCAATAATCCCTTTTACAGGATCCATTGGCAATTCTTGTTTTATTTGTATAGAATTCGAAGTTTTTTCTGAACTACAATAGGAGTATGATGCTAAGATTTTATGAAAAGATTTCCATGTAATATTTCTATTTCTGTATCTGTAGTAAATGAATTAATACTTTTTTGTAAGTATAGGTACACTTGTGCAGCTTTAATAATATTATGAATGTGCGCGACGCAGTCATGCCTTTTTATCGTTAAATTGGCTTCGGTACTTCGGTTACAAAGAGTTAAAAAATAAAATAAAGTGGTTGCTAAGTATATGAGACCAAAAAGAACTGACCATAAAATACCAGGTTCATGACATAAAGATTTATGTAGCCTACACCTACAAAATGACAAGTATTTGATGATATAAAAGATACCATCAAAGAATAAAATTTAATGATTCATTATTTTATAACTACTGTTATAAGACTAAGCTCTTTCATTAAGTAAAAAAGCCATAGTTTTTACCTACAATGATAATATAAGGTACTTATATATCTTTTTGGTGGCCTCAAAAGATACATAGGTACCTTTATATTTGTTTCACCTATGTATGTTTTAGTTCTCGGCTCATTACGGAATTGTTTCTTTCATACTTTCTCTCATTTTTGTATCTGGTTTATAAATTTAATTACTATTACATTAAAGTTCTGAATAAAATGGCTCTTAACCTTTTCTTTCTTTTTTTTGTTGTTGTTTTTTTGTCATTTCAGAAGTATCGCCATACATAGATTTAGTATTCTGTCCCGCAAGATCACAACCGTGGACTTGTGCGCGGCAACAGTCTGGACGCATATTGAACTTATGGAGTGATCAGCTGGACTCAGAATGGCAAAAATTTAAAGGTAAGTTTGACAAATTTCAAGAATGCATAAGCAAAACATTGAAGAGTGGTAACTTCATTATGTTTTTCTTTCTAATCTTATTACGAAATTTTTAAATAGGAATTAGAAAGATTTGAAATTAATATAGCGTGTGCATTAAAGCGGGTTTGGATCTGTGTCAGCTCTTTAATTACATTATTATTTAAGCAAGCAGTGTGCTAATTAAACTATTACTATGGCAACGGAATTTAATCGATGTGGCGCACTTAGCTTCCAATATTTTAGTGCTACTACTTCACATGTTGACACTACTATGTCAAATTATCTTGATTTTGTTAAAAATATTTTATAAACATTACCTTTTTAATATGAAAACAAAAGTTTAAATTATTAATTATTTCACTAAACTTTAAATGCAATTTGTCTTTTTTTAATTAATTAAAAAATTTGCATAGCTATAAAGATAAGTTTTTTTAATTACTCTCAAACTTTTTAAAGTTGCGAAAAACTTGTTTTTTTTTTCACAAAAGATTTCTTAAGAAAGAAATGCGTTGATTCCATCTTCGAACAAACTCCTCAAAACTTCTATATTTTTTTTTCTTTTGAGATCTTAAACGAAGTCGCATGAAAACGTACCTATATCTACATAATTTCAAAATGTTCCAAATATCTTCGTAATGAAAGACTTGGATTTAAACAAAAAAAAAAGTTTGGACGTCAGCTCTTTCGTTTTTTTAATTTAATTTTGTGTAATCTCTATGAGTTTGACTATTATTCTTAGTTATCTTTTGTATGATTACTATTTATGCCAAAATGAACATTTATTTTCAGATGAAGCTGATCAACAATTTAATGCTACTCTGGAACGAAGAGGCTACAGCGACTCAGAGCCTTTAACCAAAGAAAAACCATCAACACTTTTGAAGAAAATTGAATTAGGTACAAATTATATGAAGGACTATCTGGCGTATACGTTTGATGGGTAAGCTTTTTCTTAAAAGAAAATATTTTGTTGTCCTTTTGAATAAGACTTATCTTGTTGCAGATTCCTAGGACGGGAGTACTATAATGATGTGGAACGAGACGAAGATGAGCAAGCCAGTGATGAATTTGTTGACGTTGAAGGTGAGATTGAGAAGGGGAATAAAAAGAAAAAAAAGAAGAAGAAGAAAAAAAGAAAGAAAAAGAAAAAGAAGGGTAATAAAGGGCATAGTGATGAGGAATATCATGTAACACCATCCTCAATATTTCTTCTACAAACACCTGAACCACAAAAGTGGCACGACGAAGAAGAAGAGGCTAGACCGCAACAAGTTCTAGTTCTTCAAGGTACTGACAATGACCATGGACATGGTGGAAAAAAGAAACGGAAACGAAGAAAAAAGAAAAAATCAAAAAAACGGAAACAATCCATGTTGACAGCTATTCCCACCTTATTGGGTGTAGGTGGAAGTCAACATCATGACTACGAAGAAGATAGCTACGAATACGAACAAGACCACTCAGTGTTCAGTTTACTTGGGTCATATGTGGAAGACTTTGTTGAAGGAGCCGATGATTACGATAATGACGATCATGGATATGTGGTGGTAAAAGAAAAGGGTAGAAAGAAAAGGAAGAAACGGAAGAGAAAAAAAATTAAACGACCGATAAAATATGGTAGAGAATTTTGAAGTTACCTTAGGTGATTGGGGTAATGCCTGCGGCTACATTTACTTCTCTTCTTCGTTGATTTATTTAAGAGTTGAGCAAGTGAAACACATTTGTTTTATTTGGAGGTTTTTTATCGTACAATCTAAACACAGTACATACATAGATAAATTTGATGAATTTTGTATTGCGGTTCGTTCATTGGTTTTTGGATTTTTTATATCGTAGGTTGGTGCCGCGGTTAACGATATGAATTTTGGTTTGTGTCATGCATGAAACTACGTTATCGATTGTGAGATAATGTAGACTCTACTGCACAGGGCTCTCAAACTGTTTTTATTTTTTTGTTGTATTTATTTGAGATGCATTAAAGCGAACAAAAATTTCTTTTCTTTCTTTTTATGAATTTTAACTTTAGATTAATTTAGTATAAATTTTATATTAGTTTGAATATTAGTTTTTGTTGTGAGTAATGTAAGCTAGATAAAAACTTTACCATGATTTAAAAGCTCAATTACTTCATCATTATTTAAGTGCATGTTTTGTATATTTAGTTTCAAACTTCAATTTTATAATAATTATATTCAGTCTTGTAGACTGAATTTTAAGCCGAGCTACCGTGTAACATAATATATACTTTATAGTTATTATTTTGAAAATATGCCAGGCAAAAAATTGTAGTAAATAATCTTCCTAATTATTTAACTATGTAGTTTATTAAGTGATACTTATAGATAACATAGATCAGAAACTTTATGTCGTAGAAAATTTATTCAACAAAGTTTGATAGAATTGCAAGTTTCAATAGGCAGATTTTTTTTTATAAAACGAAATTTGTTTCTTTTTGCGGAGTGCAATACGTATTTTTATTCAATGGCTTTTGATTTGAACTTGAACTGCTTAAATTGGCTCTGGATTCCATGATATTTGAATAACGTATGCAAAAAGTTTTGAACTATTTTTATATACATATTCGACTTACCTGGTTCTTCACGAAAGTTAGGGATTTAAAATACTAAAAATTGTTATGTTATGAGAAACTATTGAGAGTCTATATTGAATAAATGTATTAGACGAAAGTAGATCTCAAAAAATTTTAATTACCGACAGAAGACTGAAATTCTATTTTGAATAGACTCTTCGGAACTTTATTTAGATATTTTAAAACAGGCCCTTGGCGTCATCTAAATAACAATCCCTTGTTTTTCAAATAATTCATAAGCTACTGGGAAGAAATCATCATTTCCCTAGGAGGTAACATGTTTTTTTAGTTAAATTTCTCAACTTCTCTAATTTATCAATAACTTTTTTTTTTTGAAGAAAAAGGCTACTTCATGACATTTTCATTCACTGAAGACTAAACCCAGAATTATTTCTTATCTCAGCATACACTTAACTGAAAACAATTTCACAAAAATTCGTTGTAGAGAAAAATTTGCATTATGGAAATTCATTAGAAGGAGAACAAAGCGCACTAAAAAAGTGAACGATGAAACTCGTATAGAAAATTCGTTATAGCAAACTTAGACTATGATGGGATGTATGGGAATTAAAAAGGGAAGAGTTACAATATTAGTTTCAGTTTTAGTTTTATTTATCATCAATTAGAGTTAACAGTTATACTCAATGTATAAATTAATACATTTTTTTAAATTAAATATTTAATATTAGTCCAGTAACTTTTTATATCAGCGTTTGCGTTAGATCCGGTAGTTTTGATTTTTTGCTGAGTCGTTTATGATATTGGCCTCATAAAAACCCAAGTTTTTGAACTCGAGCGTCAAACTCATAATGGTAAAAAAAAACGCGAAATTTTTGCATTTTTTATTACTTATACTGCCGATTTTAACCCTGAAGTTGTCCCTTTCTACTTTAAGAACGCTTTACTAATTTAAAGTAACTAAAAATTAGTAAAGTAGATTTTGTTATTTTTGGTTATTTCCAAAACTAAAAGACAATTAAGCATTTGGTTTTCAGTGTTTGACTCAAAAATTAATAAGGGCATTGAATATTTAAAATAAAAATGGTACTTAGAAAAATTTAAATTTAAAAAAAATGGGTAAACTCAAAAAACTATGTTTTTTTCCTAATTTTTGAGTTTGAAATGAAATTGTTCGAAAACTGTTGACTAAAACAACTTTATTTAAAAAAAAAAATAAAAAACGGATTCCTGGCTTTGACAAAAGGTATAGGATTTTATTATAAAAATTGTCGTTGGATTTTTATGAGTCGTTTTCTATTTCGAGTCAGTTTTTTTAAAAATTGCCCCACCCAATTAAACGGTAGGGGGGGGGGGGGGTGTATAGACTGCCTCCTCCAAAGGATTTTTTTCTTCTTTTGACCCAAGTTTTACGCTCTAGTATTTGTATGCATCTTGTGCTAAGAACCATCTTTTTTTTATTATACTGAAAATTATACTACTTGTTGTTATAAATTTATTATTGCTAAATTTTGGATATCCGTATTTTCGAAACTGTTGGGTCTACACAGATGCTTCTTATCTCGAAAAAAATTTAATAACCTTGAAATCTTAGAGCGAAGTTATGGTCGAAAAAAAATTGCCAATAAATAAAAATAGCGTGAAAATTTCGCGTTTTTTTTTTGATTTTTGACCATGATGCGTTTGGCACTCGAATACGAAAACTTGGGTTTTTCATGAGGCCAATATCATAAACGACTCAGCAAAAATCAGAACTACCGGATCTAACGCAAACACGCTCTCCTATGAGACGACCATGACAAGGTTACTGGACTATATTTGCTTAAATTATAATTTATCAGAAAGGAAAAGAAAAGAGTATTGTAAAGATTCAATTTACTTTAAAGTAGACAATCAGTACTTTTATGTAGATTCCATTCCATAACATGATGTTCAAATTCAAAAATACCTGAACTTTATTTCTTAATTTTCATTTTCGAATTTGTCGAAAAACTAAGCCAATTGAGCAATTCAATTGGATTTCAGCAAAAGGATAACAAAAGCCTTCCGAAAAATATATTATTCTGCTCAGGAAACCTAAATTGTTTTGACTGTGCAGTTATTAGATACGCTTATAAAGTTTGAAAGTCTTGAATAAAACGTTTCCAGCTATCAAATTTTTTTTTTGAAAAATTACTTTTATATAAATTGAGTAAAACATGAAATTTATACCTATTTTGTTAATTGTTTTTCATTAATATCGGCTATAACCATACTGCTAAGTCTAACACAGGCGTAACGTCTATTAATGTTATTAACCTGTTTTTGACTCTATAGCAAAGAGTTGAAAAAGTGCCCCTCATCTTAGCCGCTTGCATTTAACAATCAGCTGGTGGCAGTAGCGTGGCGTGGATGATTTCAAATGGTAAGTCGAAGAAAAATTAGTAACTAAATTATGAATGTCTACCTTAAATTGTCTATATCGCTTTCCACGCCATGATATAAGTTTTGATTTACAAATTTCGTATAGAAAGAGTCATAAAAGTTTAATTTTACAATAAAATAAAAAGGTGTATGAACTGTATTTTTTAAAGAAAAATCTACATGACCTCCACAGTAAACTTCACACAGCAACGCAGCGAGACACATACAAAGTTATTAAAATAAGACGAAAAAAAGCGTGTTATTTTTTCGAATTAAAATTAATTTTTTGCACAGAAAACTACCCCTACCCTGCTCAATGAACTTCATACAACAGTAAGACATACTTAATTCTCTCTTCTACAACTCCATATAAGAAACACAAATAGAACTTTTAAAAATTTTTGCTGGATAGAACAAGCTTGTTCTGTTTGCTCTTGCTCCATTTATTTGTATTTAAACTCCCGAAATAAGACGCAGAAAACCGAGTTATTTTTTTGCTTTCTTATGGACAAAAATAACACGGTTTTCTTCGACATATTTTGGGAATTTTCTAGTGATTTAGATTAATGTTGCTCGTTTTTTTAATAAACATGATTGAGATTTTCAAATGGTAACTCGATAGGAATCGTGTTATATGGACGCCACGCCACTGGCTGGTGGTCCATTCTATTCCTGCAGGCATCCAGGAAAATAGTTGAGAGTTGTAAGTCACTAGGCCCTGGTCCTTCACGATCTGTCGCAACACCAAAGTGAACTTATGTATTTATTTTTATTATAATTCTTATTCTTCTTTTTCTTTTTCTCTTTTATTTTTTTCTTTCTATTCTTCTTTTTTCAATTAAGTTGAAGTTTGAAAAAAAAAAATTGTTAATGATAAAGTTTTTTAATGCAAAGAACGATGATATCAATTATTTTATAGATTTTTTTATCATTCTATTGTATATTTTAAGTTGTTTTTGATTAAATTTCATATAAATTAAAAGGCGCTATTATATTACCACATATACATAATGTAAATGGTCATTGCTGCCATACATAAAATGTCTATGACACCTATGTGCCATATTTATTCAATGTAGTTTTCCATATTTATGTATATGCTAATGTTATATTAACTTAAGCATTATTTACATATTTTTTTAAAAATACTTTATTTAAAAAAAAAAAAATATATTTATCTGTATAAAAATGCCACATCAAAATTAATTTATGTAATAAAAGGTTATTATTATTTTTTTGCAATTTTATTTCAATTGTTGTATATATATTAAATAAAATAAACTTTGAAAATATTGTTGGCATGTTTGTACACAATTAATGTTAATTAAGAAAGTTCAAACTCATACTAACCCCACAAATTCCAATTTATTCACCAAAATAATAATTTTTTTTTTTTAAATAAAAAATTTCATAGTAACTCGTGGAAAAAAGAAGAAGAAGAGGAAGGCCCTTATGAAATTAGCTTTGCTTGGAGGTTTTCTAAAAGCAAAAATTGAACTTTTGCTTAAAATTCTTGGAACTCACCTGCAAATTAAATTTTTGGCCATAGCAGCTGTGGGTCTTTTAATAAATATTGCTCGATTTTGGATTGATCTTAAACGAGGAGGGGGTGCTCCACAAAAGGTGTGTATTCTCGATTATTATGATTATATTTATGATTTAACCCCATTTACTTAACACTGGATTTTTTTTTTGTTCTAAATAAACATGCACCTTTCAGCACTATTATCACTGGCATTAATTAAAAATCAAAATCATAAAAAGTGATCAAAAGCGCTTTATAAAATACAAACCAAAAAAAAAAAAAAACGAGAACTTACACGCTTAATCCTTAACCAAATAACAAATAGGTATTAATTAAATAATATAATTTTTTAAAATTATTTTGGAATTGGTATTTATCTGTACGAGAAGTTTTGGACTTGGTTGTTTTTTTGTATTTCTTTTTGTAGAAGTATATTTCTGTACAAAATATTTCTATAGAAAATATTTAAGTCCTTAAACAATAGTTAAGTTTTAAAATAATTTTTAAAAAGTGTACAAATTTGTTTTCGTTTTTAAATTTACAAGTATCATCAAAATTTTATTTTGAAAAATTAGAAAAAAAGCAAAAATGTTTATGAGTACTTAGTTTAATTCTTTCATACCTTAGTGTAAAGCAAAATTACGTGGGTGGTCAATGAAAGGCCGCATTTATTTTTTCTATTTTTTTTTTGTCTGGAGGGTTACAGAAATATACTCTAGGCTAGGAACGCACTTGCGATTTTAATCGCATGGCTATTTAGTCGCAAGAAGTAGAACACATGAGTTTCAATGTGAATGACCGCACATGCGACACGGTTTCCAAAAAAAAAAAAAATCGTAGGAGCAGTTTTTTAAAAAATGTATACCTAAATGAAATTTTGTAAAGATTTTTTAGAAAAAAATTGGCACGCCATTTTTTTGTATCTATTAAATTAAATTTCGAAAAAAATCATCTACCCGTTTTGAAACATCGAATTTTCAAAAAAAGAAAGTTGAAAATTTTTTTAAAAACCGCAATTTTTTTTTTTTTTGAAAATTTTGATGTATGGGGCATTTCACGTGAAGCGGACAACGAAAAAAGGGGTGGGTCTTGAAATTGGTTCATCTTTGGGTTATTTTTTCTTTGTGTATTTCCTAACTTGAATACCAAAGGATTTTGTTTTCTAAAGCTTGGTCCTAGAATTATGGGCTTGTAAAGTTTCGTTAAGCCATGTGGTATGCTTTTAAAAGATTGTGTTGATCAATTAAATAAAAAGATATACAAATTATTTCAATGGTGGAATAGATGATAAATAAGATGCTCTTTTCATTAATGATATCAAAACCGGAAATCGATTTTTTTTTTGGGTAGAAAACCGGAAGTTAGCATTTCAAATTAAGTTTTAGGTAACTTGGACCATTTTGATATTTTTTTTTTAGACTTCAAAATATAGCTTATTAAATTTAGATACTTCATGCCAACTTTCAGAGTGGGATCTCCATTCGTTTAAAAGATACAAAATTTTAAGTGAGAAGCCACCATGCGAAAATAAGATGATTCAAATCAAAATCGGAAACTCAAATCGAATTTTGAGTGACACAGACCCTTTTGATATTTTATTTTATTCTCCCTCAATGTTGCTTATATAATAATGCTTTCACATGATATGTTTGAACATGGGATCTCAATTCGTTGAAAGGCTACTTACTTTTTAATCCGAGAGCGCTACCACTGTACAGTGTGGAAAAACGGCATTTAGTTTCATTCTTACTTACTCCTAGTGAGAATAGACGCCATTTTGATACTTTTGGAAAGTATGACTTCAATGCTAGAAAAAGATCGACATATGACGCCACTTTACTCCACTTTCTTTTGCCGTTGTTTTTGATTAATTTAAGTTCTTGGTTTAAATGAACAAAACTTTGACTTCGCGTTTGAGCTTCAAATCAATTAAATAAATAATTAATAAACATGGTTCGGTACGGTGATCGGTGTTATAATCCATTTAAAATATCTCTTCATAGGAAGTCTAAGGACTTAAGAAAGATTTCTAAGGCTCTAGCAGAAAAGTGGGGTGTTAATAAAAGTGTTTACGCGTGTTCGGCGTGTCGAAAACGGCTTTTAAGTGCAAAGCCTTCAGAACATATTATCGATTTTTTTGAATTAAGCCAAACATCTAGTGAAACATTAGAAAATATGCCAGATGATCCTTTTATTCCCAATAATGATAATAATAATAATAATAATGCAAACAAAGCAACACAAACAACAGACAAAGCTATTGAAAATCAAGAAATGTTAAATCAACTTAAAGAAAAATTTGATAATCCATCTACGTCTACCTCGATGAAGACAACGATTCTTACTGTTGCACCTAAATCATGGAGTGAAAACAGACTTGCCGAGGAATTCGGTACATCTAGGAGGCAAGCTAAAAAAGCAAAGGAACTTGTAAGCAAATTCGGGATTTTAACATCACCCAATCCACGGGATGGACAAAAAATACCCACCGAAACTTTGAATTTGGTAAGTTCATTTTATTTAAGAGAAGACATCAGAAGGGTAATGCCAGGAAAAAAAGATTTCGTGTCCGTGAAATTAGAAAATGGAAAAAGGACTCAGATGCAAAAACAACTCCTTATGTGTAATATTGCTGAGCTGCATCAGCAGTTTAAATATGAACACCCAGATATTAAATTGGGCCTGACAAAATTTTTTACTCTGAGACCCAAACAGTGTATTTTAGCAGGAGACTCGGGTACACATATCGTTTGTGTTTGTACCTACCACCAAAACGTTAAGCTGATGTTAACTGGAGGAAATATCGATTCTCTTACTGCTGGAACGGGTACCCCTATCTCATCTTATAAGGATTGCCTGAAAATGATGATGTGTCCTAATCCGACTTCTATTTGTCATTTAATGACTGAAAAGTCGACCTCAAATGAACGTTGTGAATCTTGCCCTGGCTTAGACGCAATTCGTGAAAATTTAAAATTAATTTTTGATGAAAATCAGGTGACAAGTGTTCAGTTTGAGACATGGGTTGGCACAAATCACTTTACAATAGCGACTCAAATTCTTCCCAGTGATGATTTTGTTGACAGTCTTTGTAGGGCTTTGGACATTTTGAAACCTCATGCCTACATCGCTGAACAACAATCGAAATATTTTAAAACACTTAAAGAATCCATAAATGAGCGTGAAATTTTTGTTCAATGCGATTTTGCTGAAAATTACAGCTTTGTGGTACAAGATGCCGCACAATCTTTTCACTGGAATAATGATCAAGCCACTCTTCTTACATCAGTATATTACTACAGAGATGGACATGAAATTAAACATGGAAGCATTGTAATGATATCAGATGATTTGAAACACGACACTTCCGCATTCTACGCTTTCCAAAAAATACTTCACCAGCACCTCCTAGATAAAGATATACCCGTCTCAAAAATTATGTATATTACAGACGGCGCGCCACAACACTTTAAAAACAGATATAATTTTATTAATCTTTTCTATTATAAAAAAGATTTTGGGGTTGACGCAGAAAGTCATTTCCATGCTACTTCGCATGGAAAAGGCCCCTGTGATGGAATTGGGGGCAACCTCAAACGTTTAGCAACACGTGCAAGTTTGCAGTTACCTACAAATATGGCTATAATAACACCCAAGAGATTATATGAATGGGCAAAATCATCTTTACCTCAAACTGCAATTTACTACTGTTGTAAAGAGGATATTCAACGGGAAAGACATTTTCTGCA
This sequence comes from Epistrophella euchroma, assembly GCA_947049315.1. Classification (NCBI taxonomy): domain Eukaryota; kingdom Metazoa; phylum Arthropoda; class Insecta; order Diptera; family Syrphidae; genus Epistrophella; species Epistrophella euchroma. The sequence continues at coordinate 40,964,291 of OX346247.1, read as the reverse complement.
ACCACGGTTTGATTCGGCTCTTGTGATTTCAGGGACTAAAACCTACCACTCTTTCATTCCAACGACCGATGGCCTCATAGTAAAGAGAACGAGCAGAACGACCGATAACAAGCTCGTCAAAATATTGAAATAAAAAATATTAATAAATCCACGTTTGCAAGGTTGCATTCAGAGCATGAGTTAGAGTAGGTACCTATATGAATTTTATTTTTTTTGTTTTATTTTTTGTTTGCATGGTTTTGCAATGTGGATTAGGCCTCCTGGGGAAACCACAAAAAAAAAACGCGCCAAGTAGGTACTGTACCCCAGAGGTGGTGTGGAAAATAGTACACTTTTGTGTCCTTTTTTTATTTCAAATTGAGATCCCATATTCAAACATATCATGTGAAAGCATTATTATATAAGCAACATTGAGGGAGAATAAAACAAAATATCAAAAGGGTCTGTGTCACTCAAAATTCGATTTGAGTTTCCGATTTTGATTTGAATCATCTTATTTTCGCATGGTGGCTTCTCACTTAAAATTTTGTATCTTTTAAACGAATGGAGATCCCACTCTGAAAGTTGGCATGAAGTATCTAAATTTAATAAGCTATATTTTGAAGTCTAAAAAAAAAATATCAAAATGGTCCAAGTTACCTAAAACTTAATTTGAAATGCTAACTTCCGGTTTTCTACCCAAAAAAAAAATCGATTTCCGGTTTTGATATCATTAATGAAAAGAGCATCTTATTTATCATCTATTCCACCATTGAAATAATTTGTATATCTTTTTATTTAATTGATCAACACAATCTTTTAAAAGCATACCACATGGCTTAACGAAACTTTACAAGCCCATAATTCTAGGACCAAGCTTTAGAAAACAAAATCCTTTGGTATTCAAGTTAGGAAATACACAAAGAAAAAATAACCCAAAGATGAACCAATTTCAAGACCCACCCCTTTTTTCGTTGTCCGCTTCACGTGAAATGCCCCGTATGTATGATTTTAATTTATCAGGAGCTTTTTTATAAAAAAAAAACTAGCTGACCCGGCGAACTTTGTTTCACATATAATTGATTAAATTATTAATGTTCCTTTCGAAAGTCGAGCAAGCTCCAACTTTTCCGGCCTAATTTTCCAATTTTTATCTCCATAGTGTGTTTATCTGGTTCAATAAAAGTCCAACAAAAAAATTGCGATTCGATTTGGATGATTTTCAGCCGAGTTTTGTCGCCGTACGAAAAATAACTTATTCAGAAAGTTTGAAATTTCAAGATGTTTTCACGATTTTCTGACTTTGTTGGTCGAATTTTCCAAGTTTCGTTTGAATTTTTAATTTTTGTGCTCCGCTGTGTGTTAATTTGGTTCAATACGAATCCAAAAAGAAAATCTCCATACAAATTGGTTGATGCTTAACCGAGTAATGCGCGTACGAACACAATTTCATTTTAGTAATTTTGAAATTTCAAGGTGTTTCAACGATTTTCCTAATTTTTCGGTCGAATTTTCTAATTTTCGGTCGAATTTTCCAATTTTCGGCTCCATTGTTTGTTAATCTGGTTCAATTAAAAAATCCAACAAAAAAATCTGAATTTATATAGAATGTTATTTTCTATACTGTTCAAGGCTTTCTATTTTATTTTATTTAAAAAAGAAGAAACTAAAAATTGAGAATGATTAATGAGCACCTACAAACATTTAGGAGCTTCATTTAGATAGATCTAATTGTAAGTTAAAATATATGAGCATGAATTTAGTAGAATATTAAAGGAGATATTTTTTGTTTTAGTTATTTTTTTGTAAAATTTGTAGATTTCTATACATTTTTCATACAATTTTCTTTCTTTCTACGCAAGACAAAATTTTTCAAGTTTTTATTTATATGCAAATGCTATAAAAAGAGTATTAAAAAAAAAACTTATAAATAATTCTTTTATGTAAATACAAATAGCATGTTTTTGAGTAAACAACCCCCCCACAACAAATATTATATATTTTTATATTTATTTTGTATAAAAACCTTTTTAAAAAAAAAAACCTACCCACAGTTATTGTAAAATAATTGCATGGTATCCCTGGTGTTTGTCCATTTTTCACTTCAAAGAATAAATCTTTTTAAACGCAGGTTGTCTATGTTGAACATGCACACCATCAGCATCACTATGAAGACCATGGTGACGATTGGGGCGAACAAGGTGGAAATGGCGGTAGCTATTGGAAACGATCCATACAAACAGATATTGCTCCAGTTCCAGAACAAACATCCGATAATATTGGCTATTATAATTATCAATCAAATGATCCAAATTACATGGCTTATCATTCTCAACTTCCTTCCTATAAATAAAGTTTATATATAAATATACCTTACCTATAAATGAATAATCCGATTTTCCGGGATACTTAGTTAAAAAAAAAAATAATAAAATTTTATTCTATATTATTTATTTATAATTAAGTGTAAATTATTATTTTGAAAAAAAAAAACTATGTTACTGGTAAGTTTAATTTATTGAAAAAAAAAAAAGAAATAAAAAAAATATCATTGTTAATCATGTTGTTTTACTAATGAATTATAACGGACAGGGAGGAACAAGCTAAATGCCAACATTGATCATTTACACGTTTAGGCTATAAATAAAAACTTTTTAAATGTACAGACATAAAGTTAAAAACGGTGGTCTGATCGAAAAGACGAGACCACAACGATGAATGAATTGATGATAAATTACGCGACATGGTGTCCAAATTTGTTAACATGTTAATAAACTATTTATAAGTCACATTGCTCATTATATCTGATACAAAGATACAATCCAAAAATTCGCACCTTCCCAAGAAAGATAAGTCGTTTAAAACGTGCAATACTAATAAAAAATATTAAAATTCACAGAGGGTGTTTTTTTTAGAAGACGTTTTTTAAGTTAGGCGCCAGTTATAGCTATCATTAGAAACGATCATTGAAAATTTTAATTGCTAATTTTGGGACATCTAGAAAGTGAAATCGATACAAATTTTGATGGCATTATATAGGCCATGACTTGAAATATTCTAGTCAAAAACAAAAATTAATTCTGGCCCAAACTTTATTTTGGCTTACAAAAAAAAAACACAAATTAAGCATTCCCATAGGCTCAAAACTAGCATTTAAAATTTTCAATGATAGCTATAACTAGCGCCTTAGATAATTAATCTTTTTTTGAAAATTTGTTGTTATGAGGCTTTGACAAACAACCGACATGTAATATTTTTATTCTAATTCTACTCTTAGGGATTCTTTGATTTTTTGACGACTTTTTCATTGGAGTTTATAGGAATTTCTAAGGACATATAAAAATAGAGCTCTCCACCAAAATTTCACTGTGTCTAATTTTATTTTTTTTTTCCACCTAGAAATGATTCACAAAAAGATTTTTTAAAAGTAAGTTTCCAAAAATTAAAGTATCGTTAACCTTAATTTTTAAACCAACAAAATCCAATAAACATTTTGGCCTCAGACCTCTTTGTGAAAAAAAACACCCTTTATTAAATGTGCGTACATGAGGAAGCATTGTTTTCAAATTGCGTATGCGACATACTGAAAATTAGCATAAATAATAAATTTTTAAAGCGAGTGTATTAACCTTCTAGAAACGTTAACTTTTTTTTATGCGAATCTCTATTAAAATTAGGTGCTTCTTAACCTCCCGCGTTTTTATTGGAAATTTATTTCTTGATGTGTCCCAAAAATAGAAGGAATTTAGGTCATAGATTGAAATAGAAAAAGAATACTTATATTCTTCAAATCACTGGTACTAACATATCTATGCTTGTTTGTGCAAAATGAGAAATACGGTCCGAAAAATTTATAAAACTACATCAAATATAGTCCAATTTTGGGGTTTTATTTGGAAGAAAAACTAAAACAAGCGCTTTTAAGTTGAACATTTATTAGAAAACGCCTCTCAGACAGACACCCTTTCCGCTCTACTAGAATCCGAAATAGATAATAGGAAGAATGGAATAGAGCATAGTACGAAGGAAGGATTACATTCATACTATTAGCAAAACAAATCCCGAAAGTATGCAATGAAATATAATCACCTTGGTCCTGAGAGCCAAATATCCACTGTTTATTGCTATTTATTATCTCAGCTTACACTCACTGCTGACAATAAATATGCTAGAATCTAACCTAGCCCACAATATAGATCCAAGAATTTAGCCACTAAAATCTAGTCACTTAAAACTAGTTGCTAAAATCTAACCACTAGAATCTTACCCAGGCTAGAATCTAGCCAAAACAAAATTAAAGCAAAGAGTTTAGCCGTTACAATTAAGATGCTAGAATCTAGCCTAAGATAGAACCTTGACTCAAGAATTTAGTCACTAGAATCTAGCAGCTAGAAATTTGACAAGAATTAGAGGGAAAGATAGAGGTTGACTCTGACTAAAATTAAGAATCTAGAATCTGGTCTAGAGCAGAATCTTGCGCCAAAAATTTTAACTACTAGAATTAAGTCGCTAGAAACTCAACACTAGAATCTAGTAACTAGGACTTAAGCGCTAGAATCTAAATAACAGAATCTCACTTAGGCTAGAATCTAGAAACAAGAATCTACCGTTGACTAGATTCACCTAGAATTTAGACAAAACCATCTAGCCAAGGTAAAAATCAAGCCACAAAAGTTTAAGGGGAAAAGTGAAGCTGTTAGAATTAGGACAGTAGAATCCAGATAGAAATTTGAGGCTAGAATCAAGCTACTATAACTAGCCGATAGAATCTAGGCACAAGAATTTAAGGAAATGAGTCTAGTCACTAGAATTAAGAATCTAGAATCTGGCCCCAAGAATTTAGTCGTTAGAGAATCAACACTAGAATCTAGCCACTAGGATTCAAGCACTAGAATCTAACCACTGGAATCTAACCTAGGTTAGAACGTAGCTGCAAGAATCTAGCCTTGACTAGATTCAGCTAGAGCTTAGACGAAAAAATCAAGCCCAGACCAAACCAAGCCACACAAATTTAAGGGGAAAAATCTAGCCATTAGAATTAAAACATTGAAATTGAGCCTAGGACAGAATCTAGATTAAAGAATCTAATCACTAGAATCTAGCAGCTAGAAATTTGACCCTAGAATCGAGCAATTAGAATCTAGATGCTAGTATCTAATCGCTACAATCTAGCCACAAGAATTTAAGGAAATGAGTCTAGTCACTAGAAATAAGAATATTGAATTTGTCCTAGGCCAGAATCTGGCCCAACAATTTAACCACAAGATTTTAGCCGTTAGAAACTCGAAGCTATAATCTAGCAACTAAGATTCAAGAATCTAACCACCATAATCTAACATAGACTCGAATCTAGCCGCAAAAATTTAGCCTTGACTAGATTTAGCTAGAACCAAGCCTATAGGGTCTAGCTTTTGACAATTATCAAGCTACACAAATTTTAAGTGGGTAGTCTAATTGCTAGAATATAGCCTAAAGGCCACAATTTAGCTCAAGAACTTAGTTGCTAGAATATATAGAGTTAAGAATCTAGCCTTGGCTAAATTGTAGATTCTGCTAGAATCTTGTCTAGGCTACAACATTTAAATTACTGGTTCTTTCGGATCTATTATAAGGTAGCCTCGAGCTTGAACTTTAATAAAGATTCAGTGTTGCAAACAACATCAGCGGACGCGAATGATGCAAGTACATATGGGGCAATATTGTAGGTAATGATAATTCTATTTCTGTAGGTCCCTTCCCTTCCATTCCTGAAAAGCCACTAAAACCTGGTTTGTCACGTTATCAAATGAATTTATTTTTCAACTCATGGGAGTTAATGTATACATATAAATGTAGTAGATGGTGGAATCGTGGAATAATGTTAATTTTGGATGTTATGTCCAAAAGAATTTAAGTGAACAAAACTATTTTTAGTTTAATTACAAAAAATTAAAATTTTAATAGAATGTAGAAGAACTAATGATTTTAGTTGATTTTAAAACGATGAACTTTCTTTCTTTTGTTCTTAAAACAAAGCAATTAAAAGTTTAAGGGCCTCTTTTTACAATGTTCCAGCATAAATCTCTGATTAAGTATGTTGACCGACATATTCATTTTGGTGCAGCTCAAAAGTCTAAAGTTTATTATTAAATTGGGAATTTATAATCCATTTCAGATAGGTAACTAGAAAATTCTAAATTTTCATCCTGTATAAACTTATGACCCTGCACCGTCTATTTTTAGAGAAAAGGCCTTTCCAACAATTTGCACGTGTTAAATATTAAATCAACGATTCTGCCAAACGGAACTGAACGTTTAAAATAATAATTATTATATACTTCTCGCGTTATTATTCAATGCGTATGCACAATAATCATGTTTATTGTTTTATTCACAAGTCACTACACTTGTACAGCACACGCATCTTTCATGTCCTGTTCCTGTCCTCCAGGTGAACGCGTACACATATACTTGTGTGGTTTGCTTTTTCCTATTATGCATTCTTAGAAATATATTAATGATTGATTTCCCTGGCTACAATGACTACAATTGGCAATAATTAAAATTAGCATTCCTTTAAATTTATTTCCTTTGCAAAAAAAAAGTCAATATACCCACCATTTTATAGTTAATTGTTTTGCATACACATTATCCATAACGTGAAGGAGTTCTGTTCTATACGAATTGATAGTAATGAACAAACACGTGTCGTCTGCCACAGGAACCAAACAATATTATTCCCGAAGAGTATCCAATATGCGATACTGGTCACAGATAAGCCCTTCTTCTTCATTCGTATTCCAATGAGCTAATAGTCATTTTCGATTTCTCTTTCGAACAAAAAAAAAATTGAACTCTTTTGAACAAAGTTCACGTTCGATTCAGGAATGCGTTTTAGGGAAACCGTCGCGTCGTCAAAAGTCTTGCAACTTGCTCCAGCTCTAGAATTACCATTTAAGCAAGTAAACTACATAATCTTAAATAACGACCGGCTGATCAATTCTAAATTAGAAAGTAGGCCAATAATTCCAGTCACGGCGTGTGTGTGTATGTGCAACAAATTGAGATACCTACTTTGATGCGAATTAAAACAAAACCCAACTCGACTATCCGTTCGATATGAGCCTCATTTGCTTCCGGTAAGGCTACAAGTTCGCCTATAAAAGGTCTTATAATGGCATAGGAATATACATAGGGATCTAACGACACATAGAAATAGATACATTATGTATTAACAAATAAAGAGCTCTCCTCCAAAAAACTAACTCATTTCTGATCAATTCAAGAACTCATCTCATGTCATACTTAAACCTTCATGACATAATTTAGTTTCAAACACATGACAAGCATACTTAAACGCTCTGTTCACACTTAAAGTAGAGCAAAGAGAACGTCAAAGAACAATACCCCATCATGCATAAGAATAGCATTTCAAAAGAACAAAAATATAGAGCAATGAGATTTTAAATAGATAATATAAATTTATTCTTTGGACAGTGATGTAGAATATTTAGAAACTTTGGAAATGCGGCGCATTAATATCGCTTAGGCATAATGAATGCACCTCAAGCATTTTGGCAAACTTTCAAAAGATTTCGACAACAATGGCTGATGGTTTTTGACAAGAATTTCTAAGTCAATCAACGAGGAGGAGGAGTATTGAAAACCTATGAGATCATTGATCTAGATAGAAAAAAATCTAAGGACGATGCGACGCGACGCACGGCCTAATTGTTCCATTGGTTTTCTGCTCTAACTTTTTCTTTAATAAGAACTAATTAATTGAGGCCATTGATAGCTTCAATTAAAATGTCCTAGTCTTAAAACTGTCTCTTAGGAATTGCAAGGCCTATATAAGAAGGTAGGTTAGCTATGGAAAAAGTTTGACTTTTTCTATTAAATAGTTTTTTTTTTTTTTTGTTTTTTTAAGCTTCAGTTTATTTTTTCCAAAACTATCAATTATGGCACTGTGTGTAGAATAAAGTTGATTTCATTAAGTCTTACCAATTTTTCATATGAAGAATAAAATTTATCCGAATTCGACAGCATTAAATTTATTGTTCTTGGGATATATGATACGTAAGAAACATATTACAACTTATTTAAGAATTACTGTAATATGAAAACGGCTAATTGATTTTTTTGAAAACCCTTTTTGAGTCCATATCTGCATTCGATCTCGAGATATAGTCGAAGAAAAAAAACTTTCGACAGACATCACTCTAAAAATCATGGATTCGGATTCCAGAGGCTTCGTAACGTGCAGAAATGACAAAATTTTGACAAATTGAACCATGACAATAACTTCCAATGCGAAGTTAAAAATTTGCAAAAAAAAATCCCCATATAATCCCCAAAGACGAACCTGAGTAAAGACAAAATCGCCAAGAGAAAATCTTTTTAAGACAAAGTAATGAATTTGAAGTTTTTGGTTAAGGGATAGAGATGGATTTATTGCTTTTTGGGCGAAAGAAAAACTATAGGTCGGGAAATTGACGGAAAATATGATGTCGGGCCTAAACTTTATATGTTGGTTTTTCCATCCCCAACGGAATAGTTTCAAAAATATTTTTGAGTTTTTTTTTAATAAAACAATATTAAAACCGCTAGGCTAGTTCAAAATAAAATAAATAAAATAAATTTGATGGCACAACAGCTCATGAAGAACTAGGGCCTAGTGACTTACAACTCTCAACCATTCCTGTGTGCGTGTCTGCAGGAATGGAGGGGACCTACAGTTTATTGCCGAATCCGAACGGCTAACGAGCGGCACTTTTCTGTGACAGGAGATACTCTTGGAGGATTTGTCAATTCCTCGCAAGAGGTAGTAGCCGTTTTTTTCTTTTGAATAAATAGGTGGCGAGGCTAGGGATCGAACCTTAGACCTCCGGCATGACAGTCCATCGCACTAACCATCACGCCACGGCTACTACAGGAACGCTAGGCTAGTTCAGGGAAATGAAATTTCAAAGCCGGAGGATTTCTATAAGCAAAAAGTTTTTCTTGCAAAATACTGAGGAGCAAAATTTCGGTTGACGGAAGTCTCAGAGATCTCATTTTTCTGAACATGGCCTATTGGTGCACTTTTCAACATACAGACAGAACAGAATTAGTTTCATCTTAAATTTTCTATTTTTACTGATGCATTTTACCGATCCATATAACTGGGCCCCTATGTCAACTAACAGGTCAGGTGCGGCGTTTTTTTGGTAATTCACAGCAATCGAAGAAATACAAGTTTCAATAAAACTTTAAGAATTGACTACATTCACTTGACTAGCGCAAGTTTTTGTGTTTCACTTTTGCACTTTTAAGACTTAACTATATGCATTGAAGACTTTTTGTAAAAATGTGAAAAAACGTGCTATAAAGATGCCTCTGCAAAAAAAAAACTATTTTAAATCTATAATTTCACTCCGATTTGGCATGCAAAAACCAATTTTCGTACGCTTTTTCACGCACAGGCATCTCTAGCGCATGATTTTGTTTTTTTACTTTTCCACTTTTTGCAAAAAGTCTTGAATGAAGTAGTTAAGCCATAAAAGTGCAAAAGTGAAATACATGCGCTTAGGATTTCTGTGTCCTGTGGGGAAAAAACGTATGCAAATTAGTATGGTATGTCATATCTATTGAATAATTTTGACAAATGAAACACAATAACAATCTCGCCCACAAGCATCTTGAGAGTATGTTTTTTGTTTTTCACTTTATTGCCACTTTATTGCACAAAATCGTGAATGTAGATGTAGTTAAGCCTCATCTACTTTTATGTTCACTTTTGTTTCTTGTTTCCCATGGCATAATATCACAAGGAATAATTTAATGCCTTGATTATAGACAGGGCGTGGAATTTTTAGTTGCTTTAAAATATAAAAAATATTTAGACAACTTAATACAAAATATCACCGGAAAATTAATGTTTCCTGATTCTTATCCAAAATTTGTTAATACGTAGGTATTTAGCATCAATTTAGGTATTGTCCTGCATAGATATAAATATTTTAGAATTTACACGAACTTTTACAAATAAAAAAAAATTAAAAAAAAGGAATTTGCCAAATGAATTACCTACATATCAAATTTAATCTTAAAATATTTATAAAATCTTAGCAATTTTAACATATCACTGATACTGACTCCTCCAGTCTGTCCAAACTGCATACCTATATATATTATATGCAATACATATACATACATATTTATTATCAGATTTGCAGACATTGTAGTTTTTGAATGCTTTAGAATATTAATGTGATTCTAGTCAGGTAGAAATTCTACTTACACGTATTTTTCATAAATTTTTCTGAAAATAAAAACTACCAAGACGGCGAGAATTGTTCGATTGTCATAAATACATGTGCAATGTATATAGGTACTTAGAAGATACATATTATAAACCCACACGGTACCGAAAGCAAACCGACTGAAAATAACGTTGTTCTTGTATAGCAGACTTAACATTTTTTGTTCTCTGTCTAGTCTATACTTCTGTGACGCCTTAAAATGTATCCCACTCCCTTTAGTTAGAAATTTTTCAATTAAAAAAAAATTCATTCAATAACAAAGTGCATCCGAAAGTCACTGTGCAAAATTCAATTTCACTTGGAAACAGCAGCGTTTAAGACAACTCGCAGAATATAATATGCGTGAACGAGAGCCCAGATTTAGATACTCAGAAGGCAATTTATCACCGTTTTGGTCATTTGCATGAGGAATGCATATAAAATCTATCAATGGAATATAGAAACCTGCGGGAATGGGGATTTACTGGTTAAAAATAATAATTTACTGCTGGCGCTAGAGCTTATTTTTCTTCTTGGATACAAAAATAAAACCAAAAGAAAATTATAGTTGAAGCAAAAAAAAAAAATAAAACGCACCACTGGATTTTCGAATTTCAAAGATTGAGCGTATTAAAAGTAAATAATTTTTTATGGGAGGCTTAAGTTTAAACTAATATTATATATTATAGAGCTTAAATTGAAAAATTATTAATTATTAATTATTAAAAATAAATTTATTGAAAAAGTCTTCTTAAATAGTTTTGAGAGCTAAAACAAGTACACTATCTGATTTCTTTAGCTAATCTTAGTTTTGCAGAAAAAAAAATTAAAATCGTAGGAGCGGTAAAAAAATTTTTAAAATTTTTTAGTGTTTATTTATGCTGAGTTAAAATTTAAATTTCGAAAATAATTATCTACCCGTTTTTGGAATATCGAATTTTCAAAAAAAAAATTTGAAATTTTGTTTAAAAATCCAAAATTATTTTTTTTGGAAAATTTTGATATGCAGTATGATTTCAAATTTTGAGAAGCTTTTGTATAAAAAATTTAATTTAAATCGGTTACACACATAATGAGATAGTTCAAAATAAAGAAAATGGTTCTATGAGAGGTACTGTTAATAATGGTTAACTGTACATTTTGTTTTTGGTAGATTGTAGACCATACTAATATTAGTATTTAGAACAATTTTAATCAAAATCGTAGGAGTCGTTTTCGAGAAAATTTATATTTTCTGTAACGGTTTTTTTAACATTTATATAAAAGGTACCGTTAATTTTGACTATAAGAAAAAGTTTTTTTTTAAATTTTTTTAGATAATGTTAAAAAACCCCTTGTTATCAAGTTTCATAAAAATCAACCAAGTCGTTTTCGAATTATTTGGTTTTCAAAAAAAAAAAATTGAAACTTTTTTTGAAAATCCAAAAAAAAAGTTTTTGGAAAATTTTGGTAAACAAAATTATTAAAAAAAAATTATCAAAACCATACTATTCCTTTTCTAGAAAAACGAAAATAAAAAAAATGGTTCTATGGGAGGTACCATTTAAAACCATTTTTTGGAAATTTAATTTTTACAAAAAGGTAGCATATACCTAATAAAATTTTGTGATTTTTTTTTGGAAAAATCTGTCGAGCCATTTTTCAGAAAAATAAGATTTTCTAAAAATGCTTAAAAAAATTATATGGCAGGTACCGTTATTTTTGGTCCTAAAAATAAAAGGAAAAAAACGTGTCGGGGTAATGTCCCGAAAACACTTTATACCAAGTTTAATTAAAATCGGCCCATGGGTTTAGGCTGTAGGCGAGTTCACAGACAGACGGACAGAATTGCGAGACCCACTTTTTTCGTCTCCCCTATCATCGTAATGTCAAGTTTGATTGTTATCTCGAATTCAATTTTTTTTACGAATCCAAAACTTGCCATATAGTACCTATATCGCAAGTAAAAATAACAATGTATGCAAATTAATTGCTCAATTTAATTGAGGAATGTATGTAGAGCTAAAAACTATTTTAATAATGTATACTTTTTCCAAAAAAAGTATAGATAAGAGACACCCAAATGTACAAAAAATAAAGTTTTGTACTAATTTTAGTTCAATGTTGTGAAAACAGGCTGATTTACTGTTAAAAATTATTTCTTAAACGTGCGTGTCACTCAACGCTTAGATATGTAGCTGTTATGCGTCTGGTAATCATATACAAAATTTTCTCTAGGCTCCAGCTAAAAAATTAATTCAATTTTTTTGACTTATCAACGAAATTTAGAACACACAGCTTTTTTTACATATATACTCATATAAAATTTCATATAATTTCAAAAATAAATATTTAAGCATGTTTATATAAATCGATTGTAGTTAGTGTTAAGTGAACATTATTTTATCAGTGCTACATCTAATTTGTGATGCAAAGAGCTCCAGGAATTTCGATCTACATGATCGTTTTGGTTTTCTTTTCAAACCAATTGGCTAATTTCACTGTCAAGTGTGGGAACTAGTCCCTCGCAAGAGTCACTAATTGGATTTACCCAAACTGATGTTGCATACAAAGCTTACCCTACAATGCCAACGTTATTATACTTTGGTATGAAGGTGTAACAGCCAAACGACAAAAAGTACGCACTTTGAGTGACAGGTGGAAAACACTATTTCCAACTTAAAAATTCTGTTTGCAAAAGTCCCTTTGAAAACATACTATACCTAGGTACCTATCGTGTGATTGAATTATCTGACACTAAGAATTTCATTTTTTGACAGAAGCCAAAAATGGCAGTTTGCTTTGAATCCAGATTAACAATTCTTATCTATTTGACATTTTACGACAAAGAAATTGTCGGAAAGAATAAAGTATCGATATCTTTGCATACTTCACATGCCAAACAACGTGCCACTGCCTCAGCAACAGCTGAATGAATTTGCAGAATGATTGACGTATAAGTCAGCAAACTATACCACACCTTCGGTTTTCTACTCTACATAATACGCCATCATGACCCAATATAGTTACAAAAGTCCCATCTATATATCGCTGAATAGTTCCAAATATCATTATGCTTTGTGCGACCAAAGAACAAATTCTGAAGAGTACGTGCGTTGATTTCACAAAAGAAGCCTAACAGCCATTTGACAAAATCGCAAACGATTTATGCGCAATATTTTTAAACGGTATTCATTATTTTTTTTTTTTGCTGAAACGAATTAACAATCTATTTTGAATTGCTTTTGGTGATTTCATTCATTAAATTACATTTTTCGTAATTTGATGAGTGATCAAGAGTTTTGACAATTTAATAAAAATAAAGATGATCAATAACAATCGTTATTATCCTTTGATTTCTTTAAACCTTATCTTAATTGTAGTCTTTATGAATTGACATACATACATACATACATTTGATGGCACAACGGCTCATGAAGAACAAGGGCCTAGTGACTTACAACTCTCAACCATTCCTGTGTGCGTGTCTGCAGGAATGGAGGGGCGACCTACAGTTTATTGCCGAATCTGAACGGCTAACGAGCGGCACTTTTCTGTGACAGGAGATACTCTTGGAGGACTTGTCAATTCCTCGCAAGAGGCAGTAGCCTTTTTTTTCTTTTAAATAAATAGGTGGCGAGGCTGGGGATCGAACCTTAGACCTCCGGCGTGACAGTCCATCGCCCTAACCATCACGCCACGGCTACTACTTATGAATTGACATATTGAATTAATATTTTTCAAAGTTGTGTGTTTCTTCATTGGTTTGACAGTTATCAGCTTATACGCAACATGGAATGACCTTACGACTTTAATTTTTAATTTTTAATAGGAACTCTTTACTTACAATTAAGTTGCTGTTAAAATAAGGGAACAGTCAAAATCAAATATACAAATTGTTGGTAAAGCCCGTTAAGTTCGTTGTTGTTTGTTGTATCTTCACCAAAAATTACCCAAACAATATTTCTCTCATAAACAGCCTACAACATACTTATCACCTTTAACAAGGCTCATATTTTATGCCTATGCATACCATATACCTGATGGACCAGAATTATTGAGGTCTTATAAAGGGCCACCTTAAATTGCTCGGTAGAAACTTTTATTGATGGCAAATAATAATAATAATTCTCTTTTATACCGAAAGAAGCTGCATGCTGCAGTTGACAAGAGTTATTCTTCGTTTGGTGTCAGCCAGCACTAGCAGTTTGAGTTGATATTGGAGCGTAGGAAGGTAGACAAAATTCCTAACTAATTCAATTTTATTGCTGGCTATTGCAACTCTGATGTTCTGTTCATACTTTATGCGACCATTTGAAAGATTGTGCCTCTAATGTTGAAGCGAGAGTTTTGCATTATATTCTTTCAAGAATGATCGCATTACAGCTAATCGTAACCGAGAGATCCTAGTACAAGGCAAGGCTGAGCGCCTTCGTTTGAATAGGACTGTGTTCGATCGGGACCGAAGTGATATGATAAAGCAGGAGAAAAAGTTCAGAAATAGGTAATAAATAATGAATGATACTTAAAATTGACTTATTTGTTCTGTCTTCACCAGCCAAAAAATTAAAAAAAAATTCAAAAAATAAAAACAAAAATGTACCTACAATCTACATACATATGTACATAAACTAAAAAAATGATTTTTTTTAATTTGAAAACCAAAGAAATGCTTGGCTGTTCTAGTTTGTACTTTTGTAAGTAGTAAGTTCTTAAGTAGTTAAAGTAATTTTAAGTAACTATAAAGGCTGATTTCCAATGCCGCGTTGTGCGTCGCTTTGACAGATTTTTCTTTCAACGCGAAAGCTCACACATAGCAATTTAAGCAAATTGTTTACAATGGCCACGTTCAGGATTGTATCCAAAGCGATCTGGATAGCTTTGTGTTGTTGTAATCCCTAGTAAAAACACAGCTGATTACAAAACAGCAGTTTGCAAAAATGAGATTTCAAGCTATCCTAAAAATTCTGGTATACTCATCTATCCTATGAGAAATGTCAAGAGCAGCTGATTTTTGATACCAAATATAACCTATCCGATCTTAGTCGTTCAGAAACACATAACGGATACTCGAGTATCCAAGATAGGCTATCCTAGTGAACTCTGAACGTGGCCAATGACGCGTTGGGTATTATGTTACGATTTGGCACCTATTAGCATGTACACAAACCAACGTAACATAAGCTACCTCAACGTTAAAGTTGAAAAAAATCAAGTTCAGCGTGCGTTTTGACAGTTAAACTAATGTTCGAATTCCTTTCAACAAAAAAATCGATTTATTTAGAAGAAAATATCGGTTTTTCTGGACAAATTCTTTTTATTGAAAGAAAAAAATCGATTTTGTTTAAAAAAAATGGAATAGTTTATTGAAAGGAATTCGAAATTACAGTTATGTAGGCTCATTTTGATTTTCAGGTTCTCTTTAAGTCGTCTGTCATGTCGACGCGTTCGTAAAGCTTGTAAACGTATACGTAAGCGTCTCTAACGCCAACGCGCCATTGGAAATCAGCCTTAAGTACTCTTAATAAGCATAATAAATAAATAAAATAAATTTGATGGCACAAAAGCTCATGAAGAACTAGGGCCTAGTGATTTCGAAATTAAGTTAACTTGACATTGCGATAATAGAGAACACGAAAAATTTGGTCCCGCAATTCCATCTGTCTGTCCTCGGCCTAGAGTCTAAACCAATAAAACTATTTTTTTCAAACTTGGAGCATAAGATTTTTGTTTTTTTTTTATTTTTGCTCAAAAAATAACGGTACTTGCCATACAACCGTTTTGAAAAAGGTTATTTATCTCAAAAACGGGTCTTAAGATTTTTTTTAAATTTTTGCGTGTACTAGCAGTGGTCTATTCTGCATTTTAATGAACAAAAAATTACCAAAAACCGTAATTAACGGTGCACGCCATAGAAACGTTTTGTTTTTTTTAACTTACCATCTCGTTAACCGCTCAAACGATTTTCTTAAAAATTTTTACTCTGAAGGTCAGCCGGGCAATTGCAAGCAGCCCGATGATGGAAATATAATTTCCGAAACGCGTAGCAAAAATTAATAAAAATATAGCTGTGACGTTAAAACAAAAGTTTTTTAAAATAAATAAAACAAATTAAAATTTAAAATATTTTATTTTATTGTAACAATTTATTTTATTCTTTCATACACACACAACTGGAGACGTAATACCAACATAAATACTGCTTAAAAATATTTTCAAAAAATATTTTTTTGATTTTAAAAATAAAGTTCAATACTATTCAGTTTTTAAACAACAACAACAACTTAAAGGCGCTACCACCAATTGTTTTAGGAATTAATTTTAGGTATTTTAATTCGTTTTATTTTTGTTTGGCTGGAGATATCGGCTATTTCAAGGCGTGCCGAGCCCTATAATCAGTCTCCTTTTTAGTGGTGCTGAGCTTTAATCCAATTTTATTTTGAAAATTTTCTACATGCACACCATGAGATTCGAAACCACGCATATCAGATTTGCTCAGTCTTCGAGGTCGTATATGCACTTACGCATTCCATCACTTATGACCACTGACGTCACAGGTCGAGGTGTTATAAGCTCCTTTAAGTATGTTGTCTTGTTCCGCCTCCATTTTTCTCCGTATACCTTATTTATATTAAGTTGTTGTTCAAAAATTCAATGAAATTGACGGAATAATGAATGGTCAAGTCTAATAAATTGACATTCTATGAATAATACAATAAATAATACATAATGAGTTCAATATTTTTTTTTTTTGAAAACGGGTTGATGATATTTTTTGAAATTATGGTTTTAGTTGTATGTTATTATATTCTTTTGGCATACGAAATTTTATATATAAAATATTATTTTTAAGCAAACCGCTCCAATGATGTTAATTTTTTTTTCTGCATACATTTATATTTTTTCAAGAATTGAGATTACAAGATTTTAATTACTTGTTTTATCAATTTAAAGAATGTGTTTCAGCTTTTTTTCCATATTCAAATTTCCATTCTTCAATTTATTAACTGGATAAATGAGCCGTTGTTTCTGAAAGTGCAATAAGTACATTGTTTCAAGTTTCGAGATATTTAAGGGTTTGCGTTTGATTATGTTTAAAAACTTTATTTTTTTTTTTAAATTATATTAATAATTGTACACTTCCTTAAAATTTATATACAGGGTTTATATTTTAAAATTTATATGTTAAGAAACTAATTTTTTTTTCAAAATTTTACGTTATTGAGTCTTCCTATTAATTTTTAGTCAAACACTCAAAATTGGACGTCCTTAATTAGTAAAAATAGGATCTTTGTTGCAACAAAATAACGGATGGAAGTCGAATTTAAGGAAAACTTACTTTAGTTATTTTCAATTTTTTCAAAAACTAGGATACGTTTTGACATTTAGTTTTTAGTGTTTGACTAAAAAATAATGGGTGCAATTATTTTTATTTTTTTAAGTTTTAAAATTAGTTTTTGAAAAACTGATCTTTGAAACAACTTAACTAAAAATAAATTAAAAGAAAAGATTTCCGGCTTTACAAAAAGATATAAATACATATGTAACATGCTATTGTAGCAATTACCGTTGTTTTTTAATAATTTGTTTCTGTTTCAAGTCATTTTTTTTTTTTTAGAAAAAATGTCCCTCCCTTTAATTTTATTTAGGCATATATTTTCTAGTCTTTGACTAGAAATCGATAGGAGCATAAAATATTAAAAACAAAAATTGAATTTAATAACGTAAAATTAAAAAAAAAATAAGTTTGAACACAATTTGTTTTTTCAAAGGTTTAAATTTGAAAATTAATTTTTCAAAATCTTTTTTTCTCAAATAATTTGTTTTTTCAAAAGTTTAAATTTGAAAATTAATTTTCCAAAATCTTTTTTTCTCAAATAATTTGAATTAAAATCAATGTAAATGAATGGAATTTTGGGTTAAAAAAAGTATAGCATGACATTATTAATGTTGCCATTGTTTTTTAATGATTTTTTTTTTCTATTTCAAGTTGTTTTTTTTGAAAATTGCACCTCCCGCCTAAACGGGAGATATTGACCCCCTCTTAACTCAACCTACACGGTCTAGCTTTTTGTCACACCTTAGCTGAATCACCCTGTATAACTACAAGAAATCAATACATGCCCTTATTAACAATTAAAACATAACAAAATTATAGAAGTTATTTTCCAGAAAGAAAAAAAAAAGAAATATAAGATGTTCATTAACTATTAAAGGAAATGTACCGTTAGTTTTGTCATAGAAAAATATTCAAAAAAATAAGATTATTGCTTCGTAAGCAGGATCAAATGTCTTGCTTTGAAGCTTTGTAATCTTCAGATTGTTATTTTATCCGCATACACTAATGAATCCAACGAATGTTATAGAATTAAGAAAGAAAAATATGTTATCCAGTAACAGATTTAACGTTCTACCAAATCAGAGACTCTCTATCGAACCTTTAATTCATTAATGATTTCAGCATAAGACTGTTTTTGCATAACTAAACGACTCGACTGTAAGTTGTAACGGTCACTTCTTGTGTTATTTTTTAAATTAATTTTCTTAAATTAAGTAATAGATTTAAAAGAGATGTTAGAAAAAATCAGCGCTTATAGATCGGCTATGAATATAAGTAAACTGCTAGTACACGTATTTAAAATTTACTTTCCACAAAGTTTCAGTAACTTATTCTTAAAGAAATCTTACATTTCAAAGTCCACTGAAAAGCCTATACTTTACATAATAGGCTTTCGCCTAAGTCTCATCGTGTATACGGTAGAATTATATAGAAACTCATTTCTCACATGCAAGTGCGAATAAAAAAAAATTAAAATTCTGGATCAACCACAAAATTGGCAAAGAACACTGCATGAAGAGAGGGAAATCGTCGAAATAACGGCAGCAAAGATGCGTCTCTGCATGAAGCGTTATAAAAAGTTATAGTATCTTTACTCAATGGCTCCCGCTTTGAATTCTGGTAGCTTACACGCAGCAAAGTAAGTCGTCAGACTGACGACAGTATACGTAGTTCAAGTACTTTGGTTTGGTATAGCTTATAGATTCAAGATAGTTGGTGCAAATTTGTTCTTCAACCAGAGAAGAGAAAAAGAACATCAGAAATGCAATGATAATATGCATTTAAATAGTCGAATGAGTTGGACAAGTTTAAGGGTGACTGACATGAATTCGTGTGCATATTTTGCAATTTCGCGATGCACTTACTTAGTGACCAGTAGAATACGTTATCGAAAAGATGCATATCAGACATGTGTACATATACGTTTGGAACATGTGTTGCAGTTGTTCTGGAAATTATAAGCCTTTGAAATGGGGGGAATATGTATGAAAAGCCTTATATACTACCTATATCGCCCATGTGTCGCCAAAACTTGACATGGGAATGCATTGCTTGTGATGCGAATTATTATGTTAAGGAATAGCAGCTGATTTATTGCTCTACTGGCACACATTATCACGATAAGTGCATTTGATTTGTTACGAAAAAAAATGTTTCAAGAAATACTTAGGAATTTGGCCACCTTGTTAACTATATGGTTGGTATTGAAATCGTGAAAAAATTCAAATCTCAGATTTACATGTTTATCAATAACATGATGGTAATATTAATCCAGAAATATGGGTGAGGCAACATTTTTTAAGCTGTTTGCAATTGTGTGAATTATAAACTTGTGATCTTCTACCTTTCGTCCTTTTACTCTTATGAACAGCATATGAAGGTAAGGATACACTTGGCTAAATCATAGAAATCTTGCTTCCAGGTGGGGTCTTCTTCTACTGCTTATGCATATGAAATATTTTGGACTTCTAATAAAAATCTAACTTTAGATTTTCATAGGTCTCACAATTCTGTCTCTGTCTGTCCGGCTACGGACTAAATGGATCGGTTGATTTTCCTTAAATTGGGTAATTAAGCTTTTTTTTAAACATTGCTCTCACATGGAGGGTTCACAGCTGTAGCGAACCAAGTCAGAAAAGGTTAAATTCGAAGAAATTTACAGGTTAAGCAAATACACTGCCATTAATTAATAAACTAATATTTATAGCCCAGGAAAATTAGACAACAAAATGGCAAAACTACGAAAAAATTCCGACAAAGCTGAATTTTGGTGGAGATATTTATTTTTGTACCTTAAGCATTTTCCGAAAAGTACCCTAAATTTGGACCGGGGCTAAAATTTTTTCGGGAGGCGAAAGGGGTTGAATTTCAGTTTTTTGCTAGTTTCTCAAAAACTATCAGTGTTTTTTAAAAAATGTGAAGGCAAAAGTTGTAGCTTATGTAATTTTACATTAAAAATGTTATAACACTTTTTTTCGTACAATCAATAGGTTTTGAGAAAAACTTGCACAAACTTTATAGTGTACTGGATTTATTGAAAAAAAATTTATTGAAGTTCCATGTTTTGACGGGCAAGTATTTTTTTTATCGTACTTATGTGTTTGGGAACATCTCCACATTATAAAAAAAAAATTGTCGGGGTGTTAGGGGCTAGGAAAAACCGGCCATATTGAAACAGCTTGCCATTTTGTTTTCATTAAATAACTCGCCTTGACTTTTTTGTAACAAAATGGCCAATGAAAAACTTTAAGAGAATCAAAATACCTACAAAATGTAGTATTTACAATCTCTGGGACTTTTTTTTATATTTAAGTTATAGCTTGTCAAAGTTCACCTAATGTAATGGGGTTCAATGGAATGTTTTGCTGTAAGACACACCCCTCCTGCCTCTCTTGTGGCATTTACTCCACCAAGTTCTATGACAACTTTGTAGAGTAGGGTAGTTGTTGAAATATCTTTGTGGAAGATCATTTCTTAAAATCGTAAAATTTTTCATCAACTTTTGCATTTTAAAAATCGAAAATCATGTTGATGGCGGTTTCAAACACCCCTTTCGTGCGAAATGTGTTAGTCCTCCTCAAAAATTTGTATTCAAGAATATAGACTGATATTTTGTCATTTTGAATGTAAAATTACTTAAGCTACAACTTTTGCCTTCACATTTTTTTAAAAACACGGATAGTTTTTGAGAAATTAGCAAAAAACTGAAATTCAACCCCTTCCACCTCCCGTAAAAATATTTTAGTCCAATTTGTAGCCTGTCATTTCAGTTTTAATAAAAGATCTTAATATCTAACAATTAGTGCGTCAAAGTTGCTTCTTACTGCACTCATATCGGTTGTTTTCAGGATTTTTAACAAAACAAATTATTTAGAAATGAATACAAAATCAAATTTATATTTTTCTATTTAAAATGATAGTCCAAGACTCTTTATAAACTGAGAGAGTTCTGCACCTATCCGATGACTGCTAGGTCTATTAGAAGGGTGATGAAAATGGTTTTTTTTTTTGCAAATATCTTAAAAACGATTCGTTGAGAAAAAAGTTGTTTGGCAATCTTGTAGCTGAGGCAATTTTCCACGTGTTTTTAGTTTTTACATAGCATTAATCGAACCGTTGAAAAGTTTCAGCAATTTTAAGAGACAAAAAATCTATTGCAAGGGGTCAAAGGTCATGAAAACGGAAGTTTTGACAAATATATGTATCAAATTTAAAGAAAAAAAAAATGTTTCGCAACCTTATAGCTGAGGAAATTTTCAACCTTAATGATGCCGAAAATATTGTTTGTAGCATTGACCTTAAAAAAATTACAGAAATTCAAAAAGTCAATTACAAAAGGAAATATTGTTTTCAACTTGTAGCTAAAATAATTTGCAATAAAAAATGTTTCTTGGTCTACAAATGCTTTTTAAATTTTCGAATTGCTGTAAGTTTTCAACGGTTAATGCTACATACGGAAACAAGGTTTAGATTTTCATACATACTGTAGTTGAAAGGGGAGAACCGATTAACGAAAAAGGGGTGCTAAGATTCTGTTTGTCTGCTAACCTTATAAACATAATTGAAATTAAAAAAAAAAGCTTTCAATTTTTAAGGAAATCGCATTGATTATTGCTCAAAACGTAGCAATTAAGAAGGATTTTTGTCAATAAAATGGTAGAAATTGCAATTAGCCCTATTGAGCACTATTTTGATACGATATTATTTAGTATAAAACTAATTATTTCATAATCTTAGCGAAGCAACGCGAGCACGGGTCTGCTAGTATGTAAATATATGCGATATTATTTAGTAAAAAACTAATTATTTCATAATATTTGCGAAGCAACGCGAGCACGGGTCTGCAAGTATGTGAATATATGCGGCTGAGGCACGGACTTTAT